>CAJNYU010004660.1:23435-105796 GCA_905331475.1 Rotaria socialis | reverse complement strand
CACGATACAAACAAAAACAATGGAAGTATCGAATTTTTATAATGGATTTAAAAAAATAGGAAATTATTCTACGAGATTTCATGTGACTCCACTTGAATCAACCTGAATCCATTTGAATCCACATGAATCCACTTGAATCCAAGGGGCTGGATTCTGCTGTTCCCCCCTTGGTGCAATCTCTTACGCGGTATTTTGTATCCAATCGACTTGTTCTCACACTGCTGTTAAAGTCGTATCTCCTTAAAACTGCTTTGAGAATGACTATCATGCCCCATTTAGTCCAATGTTCTGAAGAGAGTCAAAATTTTTATCAATGCTTGTATGGAATTGTAACTTTTTCTTAATATTCCATACATTTGAACATTGAAGATACAATTGTATTCTAGAGATTCTTTTGAGAGAGCGATCCAATTTATCGATTGTAAGGTATTAAAGTCGTGTAGTTATAAGAAATACGTTTTCGAATAGATCCTACCATTTCCGGTTGCGGGATTAAACCGTCTGAAAGAAAATAAAAACGATCGGATCTGGGAGTTGCAACCGAAACGGAAACGGAAGGAATATAGTTCGGATCCTGCTCCCGTGAAAAGGCGTCGGAACCCTTCTGAGGAGCCTTGCCGGAAACGGCAGCGGGATGCTGCATTTCATCTGGTTCCAGGAATCATCAGAGAAGAAGCCGTAAACAGTAATCGTAACCAGTCCCGGAATACTGCTTCCATGTTTTTGCCAAAACTTCACCTGAAGCATCAGTTTCTGCTGATCTTTTACCTGGTTTACCAATGATTCGATTATTGGAATATTTTGACAAGAACTGGATGTTGGATATTGATTTGTGGAATGTATATGACTTTGATAGTCGGACAAACAACATTTGTGAAGGTGTAGATATCTGTTTAATGAAGCAAAAGGATCAATTTGCTCTTTTTAATTGCAGGCTATCACAATAGAATGAATTGTCGTATTTATCGAAATCATCCAAATATATGGAATTTCATCGATTTTATGAAAACAGAGGAAAAACGTGTACAGAATATTGTACTTCAATGGTCTTCCGGTGCATCGAAGAAGAAAACCAAAAGAACAACAGCATTACAAAATCGAATAAACACGCTGTATAGTCGATATAATAACTATTTGATTACAGCATCTGATCTTCTCAACGGCTTGCCGTTGGTTGTAGCAAAAAAACTATGATTATTCAATAAGAATATTCTTTAACATCGATAAAATAATGTTTCAAAGTATTTTGCTTGCCACTCGGTTTCATTTTTTAATATACAAAACATTTAACTTGAATAAAAGTACCTGGCTTTTTTTCTGAGCACGACATTTTTCATGAATCCCTACTCAATCTTCGACATTTTAATGGCGACATTTTTACTGTCGATCAAAGTTCAGAGATTCATAATACCATTCAAAGGTAAGAGCATCATGAAGCAGCACATGCCTAATAAGCCTAATCATTGGGGCTATAAAATGTTTGTACTTGTCGGTGGAAAAAGCTGGTATATGTTATGATTTCATACTATACACTGGTAAAGGTGAGAATCCACAATACGGCTTTTGTACTGATATTGTGCTTGACTTAAGTGAAACCGTACCACGTTTAATGAACCATAAAATCTATTTTGACAATTACTGCACAAATATTCGGCTGCAAGTCGAATTAAAACGACTGGGTATTTATGCGGTGGGTACAGTAAGATCCAACCGACTACCCGACCTTGTTATGAAAACTAAACAAGAATTAACACGTGAAGGTCGAGGAGCAATGGACTATCGTATAGCTGAAGTTGATGGTGTGGAATTATGTGCCACCAGATGGTACGGCAACAACGTTGTCAATCGCCTATCGACATTGCACGGTTGTGATAATACTGATTTAGCTAAACGATGGTCATCAAAATAGAAAAACTCATGTACATACTTCACGACCATTTGTAATCAAAGATTACAATGAAAATATGGGCGGCGTTGATCTGCTTGATATGCGAACATCTTTATATCGAATAAATATTCGTTCCGTCAAATATTACATGAAGATTATTTCCCATCTTATTGATCTTTCATTGGTTAATGCATGGTTGCTATATCGCCGTTATTGTTCTCAAAATCAAATTCAAAAGAAAGACGTGCTATCTTTATTAACGTTTCGAATTGATGTAGCAAAATCATTACTTCAATCAAGTCCATCACCACGACCAGTGCAACGTGGACGTCCATCTTTACAGAATATATCAAATCAAAACAATACAACAACAGTTGTAAGAACTGCACCGGTTCCAGTTTCACCAACCAGTACTAGAATCGACAAGTTTGATCATTGGCCGGTGTCGACAACAAAAGGTCGCTGTAGAAATGGTCGATGCTTGGGATATTCAAGAGTATCTTGTACAAAATGCAAAGTGCGCTTATGTTTGAATGAAAATAAAAACTGTTTTAAAGACTATCATCATTAACTAAGTATTTTTCTGGAAATTTCTTGTTTATTCCGTACTTTTTGTCATAGAACTTCAACAAGGAAATATTCCAGAGATATTTTAACTCAATTTAGATTATACATGGCTTCTGATAGTACTATGCCGACGTCGGTCACCATATGTGACGGGTGGGTGTGAATAGGAATATCTTCTTCTAAACCCACACCGACATTCACACTTTTCTAAAGCTTGAATTCTCCTAAAGTTCTATCCTACTTCAGCTTTAAAAAAGCCATCTATAATTCTAAGATGGAATTTCTGGTGGGATTTGGGACTCACGCATTTCTACTATATAGCTTTGAAAGAGACCTTTGAGTGATTATTTTTCTGTTTTTCTTCTTTCAAGGTGAGCTCTTGTGTTTTGTTTTCTCTTGAAAAGATAACAACCTTCCATCTCGTTGACATACAGATTAAGATAAGAAAAACGAAAAGCACATATCGCTTTCATTTTCTGCTTCTTTTAAAACTCATACTCAACAAAATTTTCCTTCTACTACTCAATTCTCCAGCTACAACCATAGAATACTGGTTCCGCTCAGTACTAAACTACATTGAGTTTTATTTATTCATTTATTTTATACTAAAAAAGTAATTCTTTGAATCTTCGCTTTTGAACCTACACAAGAGATGGAGTGGAATTACTCAAGATATTTTGATACGAATTTTGGGATTTCGTTTGGCCTAGTCGGTTTTTCTCTATTATTCACCGGTTTACTATTCGTCTTTTGTCGCCAGGTGTTCTATGCTTTACTTAAGAATATGTTTGATATTGTGTATATCCCATCAAAAGGCAACGAGCAACCGGAAACACTCAATATATACGGAGTACTTTTTGAATTGAGAACAGAGAGGAAATGGTTTTCGATAATACCTCGTGTATGTCTCGGGGTTACGGCCAGTGTTGTAATTGGAGTGACACTGATCGTGTTCGTCGATGGTATAATTTTAAATGTTATCTATCTTCTTCCAAATGAAAACTGCCCAAAAGATAGTGATATGGACTGTTATTCGACATCTGGTAATAACAGCTACTTCTTCTGTAATTCATCAGACACTTTTATTCCGACGTCTCTGGGCAGCGTCACTTGCTATCGATGGTTTAAGAAAGGGATCTCGACTCTTGAAATTCTTGAACAAATCGGACTGTGTGCTGGACTTATCCAAGTATTCAATTGGATCGTGAACTTGTACTTACGACTGTTACTCTATGGTTACACATGCTGTACTCAAACGACTATTGTATGCTGTAGCCTTATGTATCTTGCTTGGATCAGTACTACTTTTGCATTTTTGGGTCCATTAATTGCTTTAGGAATTCTAGGTGCCCGCGAAGTTGGTGTTACAGGATTGACAATGGCCGTTTTGAGCTGCACATCGTTCATTGTGCTTATGATGTTGATTTTAATTTGGGCATGGAAAATAAATGCATATTTTGTGAGAGCAGCAGAAATTTCAAATAAAAAAGTTGTACTAGAATCTAATGAAGTGGATGTTATTTCCGTTGAACTATAACAATCACAGGCTGAAACTGACAAACAGAAATTTGTAAATCCAGTTCAAAATGTGATCATGAAATCAATTTTGACTTGACAAAACCTTTGACAAGTCCATCATGTGTGAAAGCACAAATAAGAATTTCTCTCTAGACTTGCTTTAGACTATCAATTTATCTCACTCTTGTCTCATTTATTGCTGTAAACATGTTTTTTGTATGACTTCTGTTACAGGCCAGTTGGTCTTTACATAGTTCTTATACGTCCTGTATTTCTCACTTATACGCGGATTTTTCTCTTTATATGTGTATATGCATTCTTTGACCAATCGAAAGATTTGACTCGATTGAATGAAAATCAAAAAGAATTTTCCCATGTAGATGCTTTATTTTCGATTCATCGAACCCTAACGAATAACTACTAAGAAGAATATTAGAACACGAAGTACCTACGATGAATAGTCGTCGAACATCTAAAATTAATATGAACATTATGATCTTTCCATGAAGATTATTTTTTCAGTCTTTGAAGGTTTTCGAAAGTTAGAAAATAATTTTAACCTAAAGTGAACAAATTTACACTTGTCTGACTAATGAATAGTTTTCCCATCGAATCATAAACACGTGATAAAACGAGCTTGTTTGATAAATATCAAATTCAATAAAAAATTGACTGTTGAAATACGATATAAAGTCTATACTTATATACTTTATCAAAGATTAATGGGAAAGTATGTATTAGTATTGTGTTTTTCTCAACATAGTTCCATATAGCAGCATTTTTTTGTTTTAATCATTCACTATCAAAACGAATTTTTCCAAAAATTATACTATTAAGAGTAATATGCGTCCAACATGAGATCATGGCAAATCTCAAATTAGTACCAGTTTTCACGAAATATCTGATCGCTGATATCTGATTCTTCCAAGAGAAATAAGATATTTACTTTCTACCCTACCGATAGTTTAAAATTTTCAACATATATAACATGATTGCTTCCTACCTATAATTTTAAATGCTCCGCAGATGGCAGATATACGCTGTGATTGTGGAATTTAGAATTGTATCTTCAAGTCGTATATCAGTTGTTCAGTTATGTGCTCTGATATCAATTTCTTGTGAGGTCGTAGGTAGCATAGTGTAACTCCCAAGGGGGAAAAAACTCATTCAGTCATTCCCTGGCATTCCTAGTCATTCCCAGCCATGCCTATCCATTCCCAGTCATTCGTATCCATTCGCAACCATTGCAATATATTCCTAGCTATTCTAAAATTTTCTCAAATAGGGATAAACCATTTTTCTAAATGAGACTTTGAAGAAGTGTCAGTTAACATGAAACTTCAGTTTTTCTTCTTCTTGACACTTCATACCTGTAAGTTATTGCTAATTGATGATATTGAACTTAATTTTAAAATAATGTAAATGACCCACCCCTACTCTCATGTAGAGTCCTGCGGTTCTACCCGATACCCGGTTCCTAAGAATTAAAAAAACGGTTCTGGTTTCGGTTCTTAAAAAATCTTTGGAGCCGTTGTTTACTAATAATGTATGAAATCAATGATATTTTTTTACATATAACTGCATCTTTCATGATTCAAAAGTGTAAATGTAATGTATTTTTCTTGAAAAATCAGTTGTTTTTCAAAACACAAAATGCAAAGCAAAAGAGAACATAAGAAAATTGCTATAGTACAATATATTCACATAAAAATATTTATCAGTTAATTAATTAACAGTACAACTCGTCGTTTTCTTTATCATCCTGATCGTCATCGCAAATAAAAGTATCGTCTTCTTCGTCTTTTTTCAATTTCTTTGCTGCTGTTGAACTTCTAAATTGCTCTTCATTGTGTAATGATATTTCAGTAGATTTTTTGTCATGATGAGTTACTTTCCTTTTTGTATCAGTTGCACTAGCTACATCACGAATTTTTTTATCAAACTGTTTTAATTGTGCTAAATCATTTTGCAAGAATAATAATTTGTTGATTTTTTCTGTACCATGACTAATCCGTTTATCTGTAACTGTGTTTTTTGCTGACGAAAAAAAGTCTTTCTATCGTTGTGTTTGCAGCTGGTACGGCATAATAATCTTGCACAATGGAAAATAATGTTCGAAATTTTGATTTGTGTGTTAACCAAAACAATGAAATGTCATCAGCTTCATTGATTTGACCGTTCAATTTCATATATTCATCTAATTCTTGATAAGGCTTTGATGATACTTTTAAATCATTCTTTGATAAATCGAAACATTGTAATAGAACCCACGAAAAAACATTTCACTGAAATCTGCATTTGAACGCGTTCTTTTTTTTGTTCACATGTTTTTGCTAGACTTAAAACGCACTTTTTCGAACGCATTGAAACGCTTTCTTTTCGATGGATAACGCAAGAATGTAATTACGATAGGTTTACGGAGAGCGCATTTTCCCCAGAACTGAAACGACCGTTCTTGGAACGCGTTTCTATTATTTGATAATTTTTTTCATTCCACTGTAGAACAGATTTGAACTAGGAACTTTCGATTTCATTTACCTGATAATATTGAGTTAGACTTACTGATATCAGAATAGAAATGCAATGTCTATATATATATATTGAATTGAAGGATATATTTTTAATTCTATGCATTCTAAACGCAAAGTAAATTTAAATTTCGAGAAGTGACTTTTAAAATAAATTAAACTCGTTCTATACAAAAACAAATTTAATTGTTTAAAAAAACATTTTTGAAGTCATTTTTTCGGGCCTAACAATTTTTTTCAAATATAAATGGCTTAATCATAGTATTTTCACAATATTAATTGTGATTTTTTCAGTGGTTTTTACTTCCAGCTGTTTCAATAATCTAATTTTCGATATAGCAGGAAAAAATTCTAAATAGCAATTAAGTATAAATATTTCAGTTATCAGGACGGAAATAAAGAGCACTAGGCTTTTATGTAAACATTGTATAGTTAAAAATATAAATTATAATATGTATTCTCGAGTGTCTACAAGAAAAGTTTTTTTTTAAGGAAAAAACTCGTGGATAAGAAATTCACTGAGAAGCAGAGCAAATTAAAGGCTATAAATGCGTACAAAATAAAATACTTTTCAACGATGTTTTAAAGTCGTATTTTAAGTTGAAAAGAATCATTGTAAATAAAAAAAAGAACGCATTTCGACGTGTTACATACACAAAAACATACGTTTGAATGCGTTAGAGAGAGAAAACGATGCGCTAAAACGATATAGCAGTGTTTTCTTCTAAAAGTTTGCGTTAAAACGCTGTTTCATACGGTTTATTTTTTCGTGGGCAACAAAACCTAATTTTTTGATTAAAAATGACGTAGTTTATCTCTTTTTTTAAATTTCATATTATTTAAATTACATGCAATGCTTTATTCGTGATTTCTTTGATAAATAATATACCAGATTTATAGTTATTGCGTTTATTTAATATCAAACATATCATATTATTTCACATTACAACCAAGAATGGCAAAAGATTGACTTCTCATACAGGAAATCATAATTTCATTACTGATTAAAATTCATTTCCATTACTTAAACCACTGAATCTGCATACGAAAATGTTTCTCAGAGATTTTATCAATTCGATTACGTTATCACTGCTGAATACAATTTCAATAGCTATTTCTAGATAGAAATCGCCGATGAAGAAAAAAGAAACTTTGAAGAATGCACGCTTTGCGTTCGTCGTAGTTTTATGATATTTTCAAAGTCTTCAAATGCAGACTGGACTCAGCAAATAAATCTGATTTTCTGCATTTTCTCAGGCCTTTCATAAGAGTGTCAAAAATTGAGCAGAAACGAGATTATTCGCCAAAACTAGAATAAATCACAACGACTAAAAAAGAAAGAAAAGCAAATCTAGGAATATCCTAGAAGCAATTTAGGAAATGATATCTTGCGTTTCTTCTGACACATTACAGTATGTTTTATGTTGCTGGATGTCATTCAAGGACACTGTCGGTATGGGCCTATTCTTCATCTATAACCACACCCATACGACAACAGCATCGACATGGATACTCGAAGAGAGAACATGTAATGAAGGACAGGAAATAAAAGAATAAATGGAGATGACTGTACTTTTGGTATGATCAAATCCGAGAAGACTGTTGATGTCCTTGTAGGCGATTTCAATCACGAGTTTAACGATAACAATATTGACACCAAGTCCCAAAAAAAAACCGCATGAATACGCACATCTACTAACTCAATTTCATCCACTCATATGAAAATGTACGCTGACATGTACACCAAGACGAAGCTATACCAAACCAACTACCATTCCATACACACCCAAATTATCATCCGCACCCATACTATTGTATGAAAGATCTAATTGAGAAATCGAGTGCTCGAACCTAACTGAGAAAATACTAATAATATTTTGCCGCATGAAAAAGACTACCTCAAAATCCACCGGCTATCACTCCACCTAGTTTCATAGGCACTATTCGGAATCCGATGTTCATAACATAGTTCAGACATTGCCTGATGCACTAAAAGAGGCAGATCAATAACTTTAACAGCAAAACAAATTAGCGCTAGTGATGGATCACACTAACTCTAAACGAAGATTATAATGCGCCTTCTAGTCTAACTGGCAGTTTATATCAAGTAAATTTACACGTTTAAAAGCAATGCCATAATCGTTAAATAGAGACGAATTACAATGCTAATATTGTACGGTAATTCTAATCAGTTCGAATAAATAAGCCACAATTTTGAAGTACATAATCTCGACTTAATCTTTTAACTACCAAAAAATGTGCATTTTTAGTTCTATATAAAATGTCGTCGACAATGAAGAATACATTCCCACTTTCTGAGTTAATATTCGTATATCATGCTCGCGATTTTTCTTCTTCTGACGATGACAGTTGTCTGTCTTAAAGGATATGTTCTTCCTCACGGAAATATTCGATCGACCGATGTAGCAAAAAAAATAGCGCTATGTGAAACGTGGCATGGCGCCGAACCAGATCCATCAATATTTTTGGAACAAACACGAAAGTGTCCCTGTCACGTACCAGCAAAATTTCCAAAGGAATTTAATGACGGCTCTAAAATATGGAAAACAGATCCAGCCTGTATAGCAAGTCAGCACCCAAATACATGTAAGTATCACAAAGGTGCGCATGGATGCTATCGCTTTGCATATAAAAGCACGGGACCTGGTGCTCAATGTTGTTATGACAAAAATGGTGTTTGGATAAAGGATCCACATCAAGGTGCTGGCACATTGGATCGCGAACGAGCACCGGACAGCTTTTTCGATTTATCTCAATTGGCTGCACACCATCGCCATGATGTAGTACCATGGGAAAATTGTTGTAAAGATCCAGCTGTACCAAGAGACATTTGTCAGCTGTACTTTGACAAGCGACCACCGGGTGCATGCGTAAAATATGCATTTTGAGCATACGCAGACCAATTCAAAATAAACTTTACGAATAAAATTAAAATTTCGACCAAAAAAAACATGCCATATTATACGTAAAAGCCTTAACAGAACAATAGCGATTATTGATGTTTTCTAGTGTGTTCTGGGTGTGGGTGTGCTTTAAAGCATCGACTAATTCGAAAATAAAATAATAAAAGAGCTTGTGCTATAATTTAAAATAAATGCAGTTTAAGTTCGCCAACGTATTTCGTGTTATTTTATTGAAATAATAAACAATCATCAAGGTTCTGCATTCGATAATATAAGCGCAAAACAAGAGTGAGCAATCGGCAAGTAAATAATTTTCGAGTTTAATAACAACAGTGGAAAAGCGTTCTTGAGACTAGTCTAGTTTGTGTTGACATTAAAAAGAAATATTTTGAAAAACTTATGCGATACTCAAGCATTTCTTGATAGTAAAGAATATTGTCTTTCATACTATGTGAATAAATATTCCATTATCATCTTGATTGACTTCAATATTTCAATTACATGTAATATTCCAATTGCCTGTAGCCGCAGAATCGAGGTGAATATAATTCAAATCAATTATAATTTCAATCGGGTCGAGTAATTTGAATAGTTTGTATCGACATTTACAGGGAGCATATTTTAGGAGACTTCTTCAGATGAATTAAACTTTTTGAACGTTCCTTTTAAACGCCTACAACTTCAACAAGTTTCTTTGGTAGGGCCAAAATAGGCGTGGTAGATGTCTTTTCTTTTTAAATTAGTTTTGGGTGTGGATGTAACTTCATTGCAAGACATCAGCAGTGCCACACACACACACCACCCTTACCACACCCGCCGATTCACATCCACACCCTCATCTCTCTTTGTCGATTCGAGGTGATTGATGTTGAGTTGTACCCCCAATAACGACCATTTCACAAGATTCACGTGCCACCATTTTGCTCGAAGTTTTTTCTGGTGGTTTTGTAGATTCCTTGTTTATTTCCCATATCATGATCGAAGCCAGCATCATAGACATAATGAGCAGTGTGTCACTCACGAATATGATCGTCAGTCCTGCAACACTAACTTCAAGCCGTGTAAGAAGTATTAAAGCACCGATTGGGCTGAGAGCTGTAAGTAGAGTGCAGATCATAGCAAGCCACCCACCCTCAAATCCTGTTGTATCCTTTGTTTTGGAAAATGCGTAACTATAGAGTAACAATTGTAAATACAAGTTCACCAACCAATTTAATACTCGACTAAGTCCAGGACACAGTCCGATCTGTTCAAGAGTTTCAAGAGTCGTTATTCCTTTCTTAAACCATTTGTATCAATGAACTTTTCCCAGAGACTCTTGAGGGTGTGAGTGTGGGTAGATCTTCTCCTGGAGCAAAACATCTATCCACAAGCCCAAACGCACAGCCACACTCACATTCACATTCACACCCCACAGGTACACTGTCCCAAGATTCTCTGAATTCCCATGTGATTCTGGTTGGGTACAACATCGCTGAAATTGAGATCACAGAACAGTCTGATCGCCGAAACTCGCGCCGAAATGAAGATTATTGAGCAGAAAGATCATCGATATGGACACCGCCGAAATAAAGATAGTCAATATCAAGTTCATCAAAATGCAGATCGCCGAAGTGCTTCCGATAATCTATCAGAAAAGCGTTAGTACTAAAACAACTTAGTGACTAACTTCAATGGATGCTACGTCAAGTTGGTTGTCAGTTTCATCAAGCTAGTAAACAAACTTGGTGTTAAATTAGGAATCAAGTTGAAGCCAAGTTAGAAGCTAACTTAGCATCAAGTTAGGACTTTATTGAATCACTTGCTTAACTTAATGATTAACTGATAAATTCGATCATCGATTTAAACATCGCAGATAGTCACATCGCTGACAGTAACTTCGCTAAAAGCCACTTCGCCGATAATCACATCACGGAAGTGTCACTTTAACGAAATGCAGTTCGCAGAATTTCTGCGATCTGTATTTCGTGGAAGTGGCTTTCGGCGAAAAGAATATTTACCGTGATTCTGAGGATTCTTGTTGGATTCCCATGGAATTTCCAATTGATCTTTGATATCGTTATGGAAGTCTCAAGTGATATGAATTAAGAGAGCTTTATATCTTGAACTTTGACGTGTACGTGTGCAGATGGGTTGGTTTGGGTGTTGGTAGGTAGTGTAGCTGCATAAGCATTACACGTATCGATCACAGCTGCTGCTATGCCCTAATGTGAGGCCTGCTGGCGCTCCGCCCCACTCTTCCTAATACCTGATAATGAATACATTCCATTTGGGAAAAATTCGCAATGTATACATTCTGCTAAGGATGAACCTGTGTTTCTGACAAAAACAAAAGGCGTTAGATGAATTCTTAGCCGAGTACGTTGATTGACACTGTGCTTTGATGCTATCTCCCAATGACTTTTTAGCAGTTTGTTTTAACTATTGTTAAAATCCGCTTTTCGTCTTAACCAATGAGCGATAACATTAATTCACTGCACTCGACTAAATCGGTGATAAGGTTATCAAATATTCTTTCAGACACTCTATTCAGAATGGAAGAAATTCGATATCGTGTCGCTCTAAGAACATGTCTGAGAAGTGAGATTTGTGAAGAGTTTGAAACGTTAATATAATCTTTCACTGAGTGGGTTAAGATGTATGTTTGCTTATTCTCAGAAAAAAATATTGATCTCGATATATAAAATATTCGGTCATATATTTGTGCCTGTCATACGAATATCATTCTCCATTCGATTACCAAATTGAAATAGAGGACAATGCACGTAGTAACTGGAATAGTTGCGTCGGTGCTATTTCTTATCTGTGTTTCAACATCGCCAATTGTTGATCAACAGGCGGTGCAAGATATTTTCGAAGGAGAAGAAAATTTTGTGAATTCATTGGAACCAGAACAGCAGACCCGGTGGACTCAAATTCGAAATGAATTATATGATACAATCGTTAACAAGGCAATCGGAACTGCCGGAGAACAGGATCAAAACGACGTGGCTGGCAAAGACGTAGAGGATTTCATCGCGTCATTGAATCCAACACAAAGGGGATGGATACAGATAATATGGAGAAAAACGAATCGAATCGTTAGTAAATCCTTCGATACTCCTTGGATACCGAATGCATCCAGAGTACCTGTTCGTGGCACGTGTGGGGGAGGATGTATACTGTCCAGTCAATGTGAAAGATATTCTAGTAGTAGAGATTGTCGCTGTACCTGGTTTTCATGCCGCAGATTTTGAGAATATGTTCGTCATATTAACTGAAATCTATTGGATAAATCAAGCTTTCATGTATTCATTTTCCTATTTAGTGTATGCTTGATTTTGAGTAAATAATTTCAGAAAAGCGTTCATGACTCATTCGTCATTGTTCGACATTTGAGAAAAACAAACGATGATCGAAACTGTTTTTTTTTTGTTTTTCAAAGTTCATAACAGTTATTTTTTAGCATGGAAACTTGTTGATTTCAAGCACACAATTTCTACATCCTATTAATCTGCTTCCTAGGAAAGAATTCTTTTTATTTCAAGTCTGGCCACAGATAAAATGAGAAAAATCCTTTCTCAATTTAACTATTCTGAGGTATGGCTTAGCTTATAACAGAAAGATTTGCCGCATTATACAAAGCCTTTCGATCGTTTCACAGACGATCATCATCATCATCAGACATTTAAACAATCAAATACTATATAATATTATTAGCTCTATCATTAAAGAGTCTTGAATCAAGACTCACCTGCATATTTGAAAATATCTTATGGATATATAAATGTATATCCAACATGAAGAACAAAGTCAAAACTAGTACAATTAATCAATTAAAATTGCATATCTCACAGTAATCCAATAAGATGTGAGTGTGGTATGGGTGGTGGGTGTGGATCGGTGGGTGTAGTGTGGGTGCACTGTAAAAAAATCGCAGAATAATTCACGGAAAAACGTTTTTGATAGGGTATTTAATAAAAAAAAGGGTTTATCAAAGTGGAACGTATCATAAACCCTTTTTTCCGTATATGACGAACATAGTAAACGGTTTTTGGTTTATGATTTAGAAAAAGGGTTTATTAGATTTTTCAAGAACAGAAAAAAAAGGGTATGTGACACGTTGCACTTTCATAAATCCTTTTTTTACAGTGTGGTGTGTGTGGCACTGCTGATGTCTTGCAATGAAGTTACATCCACACCCAAAACTAATTTAAAAAGAAAAGACATCTACCACGCCTATTTTGGCCCTACCAAAGAAACTTGTTGAAGTTGTAGGCGTTTAAAAGGAACGTTCAAAAAGTTTAATTCATCTGAAGAAGTCTCCTAAAATATGCTCCCTGTAAATGTCGATACAAACTATTCAAATTACTCGACCCGATTGAAATTATAATTGATTTGAATTATATTCACCTCGATTCTGCGGCTACAGGCAATTGGAATATTACATGTAATTGAAATATTGAAGTCAATCAAGATGATAATGGAATATTTATTCACATAGTATGAAAGACAATATTCTTTACTATCAAGAAGTGCTTGAGTATCGCATAAGTTTTTCAAAATATTTCTTTTTAATGTCAACACAAACTAGACTAGTCTCAAGAACGCTTTTCCACTGTTGTTATTAAACTCGAAAATTATTTACTTGCCGATTGCTCACTCTTGTTTTGCGCTTATATTATCGAATGCAGAACCTTGATGATTGTTTATTATTTCAATAAAATAACACGAAATACGTTGGCGAACTTAAACTGCATTTATTTTAAATTATAGCACAAGCTCTTTTATTATTTTATTTTCGAATTAGTCGATGCTTTAAGGCACACCGACACCCACGCTCACACTCTCAATCTACCCCTGATTGTTGTATAATAAACTGATTTTGGAAATACGTATATTAATCTACACCTATCCGTTTATTAATAAACACTTTGAATAAAATCATGAAATACAAAACCCTTAAAGCCGTTTCATGTACCCTTTTTAAATTCATATACCCTTGCGATAACAAACCCTTCGGCTCATATACCCTTCATAGGGTATATGGCATGCGCATAAACCCTTCAAGGGTTTTTAGGAAAACAAAATCAAGGGCAAGCGTTCATTATTCTGCCGTTTTTTTTGCAGTGGAGTTCACCATTGTTTTTTAAATCAAGATTGTGCCAGGAAATTGATGATTCCATAAAGAAATGTGTAGCCACGAAAGTGTGGGATCCTTTCAGGATTTCAATAATTCAGAATTGGAAAAAAGGATTTCTGATTGTATCTTTCAAGATTTGGCTGGGTCTTCTCGAAGATATTATCAAATTTCTTGACAAGATCATCGTAGGATTTAACTGGATTTCATTGCGCATGTTATCAGTTTCTTGAAGGATCTTTGCAGGATTTTCTAAATAGAATATAAGAGAAATGAACACATAGAGTATCGACCTCTAGGCTTTCAGTTTACATACCGATCAGGTTACCGAGCTGGATGTGAAATGTCATTTTATATCACTTCAGCGTTTAACATAGTAATTTCTGACTTATGTAAACTTATATTTGAATTTTATATAGATAGAAATTATTTCAAAAAAATTCTGAAAATACAATATCATTTTACACGTCTATTTTCGTCGGTGAAATTTACTATTTTTTGTGTACTCAAAAAGTGAGTACACTCTGGAATCGGTCAGTGTGTCCGTCCGTCCATCCACCTGTCCGTTTACACGATAACTTTCGAAAGGAGAGTTGGATCATGAGGAAATTTTCTACACAGTTCAGCCTTATCAATGTCTCAGTCGAGTTCGAAGATAAGAAGGATCCGTCAAGAAATGGTTGAGTTATCGAAAAAATTGTCATTATTGACTAGACCATCCCTGAGGGGGAGTACAGGGATTTTTCAAAAAAACGTTTTTTCCTCACAATTATCCACAACATATATAAATCGACTCAGTTTTTAACGCTGATTTTGAATCTGATATTAGTTTTGAAAAAAATCGTAGTTCTTTAACGAAACATTGACTGAAAAAGGTCTCAAAATACACAAAAACTGCATCTAGAAACCAAATTGCCTAGATATGTTTCAGATGACCAGTAGTTTGGGGGTTTCTCAAATGCCTGGTTTTGTAGCTAGTCAAAAAGACTATCGAAAGGTAAAAACCCGAACTCGATAGCTATTACTATTGATGGTTTTATTATGAAAATACTGATGCCTGTATCTATCATATATCTCTTATAAATTCATGAGGTTGCTTAAGATCGTAATGCTGCTAGATACAAACACAAAACCATTCAAAAATAACTGTTCTTATCCAGTTTTCGAGGCTGAACACGAATCTGAGCTCAATTTCTGTGATCTCTAAAGATATTATATCACGCTGAGAGTAGAGTCAGTGATCACTGGATAGAGTTGCATACAGTGTGGCCCATGCTAACTTAGCATGCCTGTATTTTCTCCTTGTAATTTAGTGAGAAGGGATGTATCTTGATGAGATCTATGCCTTATAGAAAAAAATGGATGTACATTTTCGCTTTTTGAAGTACACATAACAATCGGATGTAAATCCGATGTTTCCGCATTTATTTAAAATTTCAATTCTATTTAAGAATATATTGAGAATTTTTTATTTCAGTTATATTTAAAGATGTACCTGGAGCTTTTAAAAAATTTAATTCGATTGAAAACATACATTTATAAATTTGTTTTTCGAACATAATCAAAACTATAAGCAGTTTTCTCGAAAAATTTGCTGTTGACTAAAATTAAAATTAAATATTTAACGAAAACATTTTCCGATGTGTAAATTCCAATTAACATCCTAATTTAATGATTTTCAATGTTCTTTTCCTGATAGGATTAAAAACTAACTCCTTGCTATAGTTAGAATCTCAAAGCAACTTTTATACAAACTTGAAAGAGATTTAGAATATTTTTTTTCCAAGATTACTAAGAATCGTTCTTTTTGTTTACAAAAAGATCCAGGTCAAAATGAGGATAAAAATACCAGTAAATTCTTCAGTTGTCAGAATTATGTTGTGTTTTGAACAAAAAAAACCATGGCATATCGAAGAATCCTTCAATTAATTTTTGTTAAGATCTTGCTCAACATTTTTATTGAAATTCTATTATGATCTATAGATTTCCAAATCTTGAAAGGATCATGATCTTAACCAAGCTAAAAACGAGACGAAACCGTTTCACTCATTCTTGCTAGGTTCCTGATAGGAACCTGAAAATTAAATTTGAAATAGGCTATAGACACAAACCTGGAAAGATCTTAACTGGCTCTTCGTATTTTCTTATCAAGATCCTGGCCATACTTGTACCTTTTTTAAGCATTCGAAATATCTGATCCTGGGCAGTTTCTCTCAGGAACCTGGTCAAAGTTTGTCAGGATTTCTTAGTTGAGTATTCTGAATAATCATGTTCTATTCTTGGTATAATTCTCCTCTGATATAATTCTAACTCTTCGCAGGATCCTTCTATCAAAATCCAGCACGGATCTTTACTTAAACATAATAAAATCTTGACGAGATTCTCTTTACAATTTTTGTGAGGTTCCTGAATAGGATTACCAGTGTATCTTACGAGGATCCTGTAAACTCAATTCAGAAAAAAATCCGAACAATAATCTGAACAAATTCTGGATGGAATCCTGAATCAAACCTGACTGGATCCTTGAGATTCATGATTCAGAAGGATCCTTCAAGTCTATCCCAAGAAATGGGCATGGCTGAGTGGACTAAGCAGTAACCTGTAAAGATCTTTCCTAAATCCTTACATTTTCCTATCAAGATTTTGATTAAGATTGATATTATGTTGCAAGGTTTGGAAACGCATATTCTTGAAAACATCTGAACAAGATCCTGATTGAAGCTTTCCAGGATTAGTCAGTTTTGCATTTTGATTGTTCCTGTTATTTTCTTGTCAAGATCCTTGAATGATGTGGCTATCAATCCTAACAGGATCCTGATACAAAGATTTGACTAGGTCCTGAAGAGAACCTGATAAAATCTTGACAGAATCCTTTCTCAAAAACTTGAGAGGATCCTTTATAGGTTCTTGAGTAAATCCTGATAGGATCCTCCATTCTCAGTTAAGAAAAATATCCGAGTAGGAACCCGAAGAAATCCTGACTAGGGTCTTGTTTCACGTTGAAAAATCCTGGAAACAAGAAATACTAGGATTTGAAACAGGATCCTGAATAAAACTTGACAAGATCCTGGAGATTCAGGATCCCGAAAGATCCTTCCAGGGTTTATCAAGGAATGAACAGGCTTGAGACTAGGGAGTGGTGAGAAAGTAGAAATATATCGATAAATAGAAGTAATTTCACGGTCAAGCTCTTTATTGCTTTATTTCTTCCTTATTACTTTATTCATTTTCCTGACTTTTAGTTAGTACTATTAATTCGAAATAACAGTTATTACTTATTACCGGTGATAGTAATGTGCTACCCCTACTAGACATATATAATAATAATAATAAGATCCTAGCTTTGTTCCTTGGTAGTTTGCGGTAGTAAGATGAGCAAGTTTAAGAAACAAATATTCGAAAACTATGATTTTCCAAACTCTAATGAGCCTATTTTAGCGCTTATTGTCAATTCATCGAGTAATAAGTATTTAGATAAATCGATTGAATATATTAGATAAGAAACTGTATGAAATACTATAATGTATTTTTATATGAATATAGCTAAAGTGAATTCATTATTACTGATTTCTTGCATATTCTATTTGGAGAAGAAACGCTCACGTTTGTCAGCACTCATGACCGTGAGCTGCACACCCCTAATCCACCAGGATCCATGTTTTTTTACGCTGTTTGAAGATTGCTGTAAAGCGAATCAGTTTTTGGTGCATTGTGGTAGACTCCGACGCATTTAGTAGATTGAAGTAGCTTCTCATAAATTTCCGTACACTCTAGTCAATCTATTGTGCAATCTAATGCTCTTTATTAGGAGCAACAGGATCCGACTTTTCCCCCTTGTATCAATCAGTTGGAAATATTCACTTCGTTGACAATAAAATATAAATAAACGAAACATAAACTATATCAAAAGGTATGTTGTAATAAGAAGCAAATTTTCGCCAATAACACAATAGATATAAAGTAGATATAGAGACACATTAGTTCAAGACGAAAAATAAAATATAAAATAGACTTTATCTATCCTGTTATTTCTCAAACAACATTTACTCTCGAAAATATGTTTCACATTCAATACACAATGTAGATCAATGGGGGAAAAAAGGCATCATTCAAAACTTTCGTCTCGTATGGCTGGATAGCGCAATATTGACGAAACCAATAAAATATGATTATATTGATACCATTATAAGACGGCAACCCTTTTTTTGCGGTATTTTGCAATTTAGTCAGACTTAGGAATTTCCTGAAGGGACCTGAAGTATTGTGTTCGGTAGAGAAGTTTTTTCTCTACTTGGAAAATGGTTTCGAACCTCTGGAAAGTTGTCTTGGGCGAATCCTTCCAAAAGATACACGAATTTGACCAAAAGATATCCTACGTGACTTTCTATGAAATGTGACAAAATTTTAAAGTTCAAGCTCTAATTTATATGATATCTGTATTGAAATATATCATATCACTTTTCTTCTCTTCCTTTTTCTTAGTTCAAATCCGCTCATATTCATTTTTACCTGTCTGAATTCAGACACAAATACATTCCAAAAATTTTATTTCAAATAAATAAAAATACAACAAAGGAGTCTTACGACTTTTAATGTATGTAATCAATCATTCTAATTGAACAGTTTGAAATTATCGCCAAACCGGATTGCATAACTTTTATTCGAATTCGAGCAAAACTAAGAGAAATAAGTCATATCAGAAATGAGGATATATCTTACGAATTGTCTACAGTTAAGAATTTCTTATTTAGTTCACTTTTTAATGATGAGACTAGAATATTTATATAAATTTGATTGATATGCTGATGAATAAGGGTTTGGTTGTGAGTATGGCTCTTCTTTCAGCGACATTCACATCCACACCCATAACTGTGGTCATATACCTTCGCGCTTTGATTGCAGCAATAGAAAGTTTCAAACAAAAAAAATATATATATATACTAAAGCAAATGAATATTTATTATATTCAAAACTCATTCGAACAGGAAAAAAAATTAATATAAAAATGGACGGAGAAATAAAAAGAAGCATCACTGTAAATGAGATATATACGTATATATGTTCAAGTAAAATAATAAGCAAGTTCCTCTTCTTCTTCGTTTGTTTTGTTGATTGTATCTTGATCGGCTTTTTTCAATTCTGGTGGTCTTGATCGTTCAGCTATTGGACGGCCAACATGTTTCTTAGGTGGTTCTTTAGCTCGTAGTGCAGCTTTACGTTTCTTCTCTTCGGTAGCTCGTTCTTCTTCGAGTTTCTTCTGTTCACGTAAACGAATACGTCGTTCTTTTTCTTTGCCTTTTTCAGCTTCTTGTAAACGTTGTGGATCCATAAGATCAATTTCTTGAAATAATTCTTCAAGACGATTTTCAATAGATGCAAGATTTTTTAATGGATCACTTGTAACAGGATTTTCATTGAAAATTTTCTTATAAACATCACTAATAACTGCTGATAGTTGTGTAAGATATTCATCTTGTTTACCGTCATCATTAACCAATGAATGAGCACTAATAAAAGTGACGAAAATATGGTATATAGTTTTTTTATCTTTATTACAAAAAAAACATCCTTACCCAACTTTCGCCATCAATTCCTTTTCTTTTTGTTCTTCTAATTCAATTGCTTGCTCTAAATGGTTAACTTGCCGTTGTAAAGATTCTGTTTCAATATTTTTCTTTTCCATTGTTATCTGTAATTCTCGAGTTATTTCTTCTAATTGTTCCTCATGATCTTGACTATTTTGTATTAATGATAAATTTTGTTCCTCAAGTTCAGTAAATATCGCCAATAATTGTTGAGGATCTGTAAAAAATAATTCAAAATCGTTATCTAAATCAATCGAATTCATTTCCGAGGAAGTTTTAGCCATGTCCATTTCACTTCCATGTTTAGTGCTTAATTCTACATCATGCGATGAAGTGGTTGACTGACGTCGATTGCCAAGAGTTTTTTGAGCTATAAGTCCAAGGCCACGTTTACCACCTTTTGCATCGACTACACGACTTTGTGGACGACTGCCGGATTTACTTGTTGGATCATCAGATGATACAGATTGTGTCTCAAGTTTTTGACGTGAAAGACGTTCGAGATCGAGCTTTTTACGACGTTCTTCTTTCCATTCCTAAAATGCGAAAAACAATTTATATAGAGAGAAAAAATCTCTAAGCAATTACTATTGGTGTAATTTGATCAAGAAATTGTTTATATTGTTTTAATTCGTTCAATTCATCCTCACGTCGAACAAGTTCACTTTTTAATGCAGTTATCTGTCCATGTAAACGTTTGATTTCCGTAACTTTATCTAATTTTTTACGGGCTTCTTCATCAGCTCTAATTTAAAGAAAAATAAATAAATAAGTTTTCATTTTTCAAATAGAATTTTCTTACAAACGAGCTGCTTCATTTGCATTTTTATTGTTTGCTGCTAAGAATTGATCGAACATATGCTAGAAAATTAGAATTGTAAAAACAAAAACCATGATATTAGTTATAAATAAAATCTTACAGCATCTTCTTCTAAATCTTTTTCTGCTTTTTCAATTCGTTGTTCTTCTGCAGCAGTTATTTCTTCAAGTTTACGCATTTCAGTACGTTTAACTGTTAATTCATACTTGAAGTAAAAACAAACAAAAACATAATATAGAAAAGATTATTAAATAACGAACGAATCTAAGTTACTTGTAAGACAAACATATTACGTTTTTTTCCAATAAATTCTTGTAAACTTTCATTTTCAACTCGGCGATTACGAGTGATCGCAACGAGCCATGGTGCATTATCACGCATGGATGCAACACGATTTTCTTTATTTTGAGAACGCTATAAAAAATAAAAACTTACACTTTCAATTCTTTGTGGGAAAAGAAATACGAGTGAATAATTTACTTCGTTTTCAACTTCTTCGTCGATTTCTTTCAAAACACGGAAGCGTCGTCCTTTCATAAGACGTTGAGCTTTCGATAGTTTGTCATGTACTTTAAGATTTTGCATACGTTCACGTTCCTTTTAATTAAAATATCAAGATTGTTTTTTCGTGTGATACAATAAGAATTGGCTTTTTTTTTTAAATAAAATTACTTGTGCTTTTTCACGTTTATCAAGTTGACTTAACGCACAAAAATCGACATCGGGTGAAAATTTAAATGGATTGATATCATCTTTCTTTTTTAAGTCACCAAGTTGTTGATGTTGAAATTGAAGACCTGCTCCTGAACTTGGCGAATGACGTTCGCCTTCAGTCGGATGAGCTGATGAATGTGGCTTTTGCTTTCCGTCTCCTTCACGGAATGTTACTTTTGATGTTGCTCGAGAACCAAGTCCTTCAAAAGAGAAAAACAAGAATCATCAAATGTCGAGCTTAGACATAACGTCTATTAGTTTACCTTGCTTTGCTGAACCAGCTCCTGCTTTCTCGGCAACAACTGTATCGCTACCAACCACTGAAGACATGATCGATAGATTTAATTATCTACAACTAGAAATAATACTCGGTTCCAAGAATAATAATCTATTTCACTGCTTCAGCGAAAATTTCTATACACACGCGCGCAGACCAAAATAAATGTTAGATGAAAGAAAAAAAAACAGAAGTCGAAATAGTGACAGAAAAAACGATGGCAAGGCACAAATTGCACACTAATCTAGCTTTATTTTTCCAACTGACTATTAAAATTCGTTAATGCCATCCACCTTTTCGAAGAAGTTTGTCTTCATTAAGAACTGTTTTCCAATCGAGTTCAAAATATTTTTTATCGTATCCTTCAATTAAATCCCATTCTTCATTTTTCTCACTTAATGTTCGCGATATTTTCGGTAGTATACCAACAACTTGTTTCAATGGAATTACTTGTAAACGATCGGGCTGTGACGGATCGTTAGGTAGAACAATGCCTTCAATGAAAAAATCTTGTTTTTCAAAAGAACTTTCTTTTCAATAAAAATTTTATTACCTAATTTACGAAGAAATTCAATAGATTGATCGCATTTAAAGTTGACATTTGTATTTGTTTTCATACGAATCCAATTTTCGATTTCTAATTCAAGAATTTTTGGCGTTAAATTAGCATTTTGTTTTTGTCGCCATAAGATGATCATATAAGCAATTAGACTAGAAAATAGAATTATATTAGAAGGCTAATCCTCATCTATTGTTAGTGTCTCATTAGTCAGAGGAAAAAGAAGTCTAATCAGTATAACATACATATCTTTACTCAATTCATCTTCTGCTCGATCAATAATCATTGCTAATAATTGTTTATTTGACGCAATATTTTTATAAAACAATAATCGATTCATGCTTGATAGATAATTTATTTTTGATCGATGAGAACTTCTTAATGACCACAATGCAAGTAATAATGTTAAACTGCTACCGCCCACAACTAAACCCGGCACATGAAAATCAGCCATTGTTGTAATTAAATGTGTAACCGCCGTACTTGTACCAATAAAAAACGTCGACCAAATAAGCCGTTGTTCATATTGACCTATTTGTAATTTACCAATAGGTAATAATTGTGGAAGACTTTGTAATGGTATATCACGAAAAGCTTTCAGATATAAACGATCTTGTCCTTTGAGGCGTACAGCTAAAATAATACGTTTAAAATAATCACTTGATGTCACTGAAGTTGACTTTCGAAATAATCTTTTCCATAGTGAAAGTTGTTCACTTGGAATTTGTTCACGGCCAAGTATCCAAAATTTTAGTACTTCATAATCGTAACCATTGATTTTCACATTGACATTGGATGAAGATGCATTTTTTTGTATAATAAATTTTTCTAAAAGAATACTTCTTGGTAATTCAGTAAAATTTGATCGTTGAAGTAAATCATTGATTTTTTGTAATAACCAATATTCATTATCTAAACGATCTCGTTCTGATACATGATGATGATCAGGTGTTTCGTTATCAGGATTCAGTGGACTGAATAAATTTTTTAATTCAGTTAATATTGGATGATATCGTTGTACAACAGCACTATCGAAACCTTCACATAGTTGATGAAATAAAAGACGATCTTCATCATTGGCTAGTAATTGGTTGTCACTGGATATTAAACGTATTAAAGAAGGACGTGTCAACTAGAAATTTATAAATATTTATCTCACAAGATCTGAAATAAAATTCGTCTCCCTATGAGAATTTTACGCACCGGAATAAAATGTTCACGTGTTGTCGCAATATCCATTGAAGATCCTTTATTTTTCTTCGATGGAAAAAATGGTAAACCTGAACGAATACTACGTAGAAAAGCAGAAAAACGTGTTGATGGTATTGTTTCATGTTGTTGTTGTTGTTGTTGATTGTCTTCTTCTTTTGTTGTATGTTGTGTTTCACTTGCTAAGGGTGGTGCATTACCAGTAACCTGTATGCCAGGTAGAACAAATGTACTTGATACTTTTATATCTTGAGAGAAGTTAGCATTAGTAGGATTTCTTTCTAATCGTTTAGCTTCTAAAATATCATTAGGAGAAATAGATTTTCTATGATCAACATCAAGTTTATTTGTTTGATTTTGTAGTGTTGTTGGTATTTCCGTAGGTTTTGAATAAGATGATGTAGATAGAGTCGCTCGAGTCGAAATAATGATAAAACGGTGGCTAGCCTGACGGAAATATACACTAGATAACATCTAAAAAACAAAGCAGTATTAGTTAGCTAGCAACCGTGCGTTGCTTGCTTTCACGATGATCAACAGTTAAAAATTACAATAATCAATAGAATATTTGCTCAGATGTCGTTAGTTGTCAGAAAAAAGAAAAAGAAAGGATGTTTCATAGCAACAAAGTATTCTCAATATTCAAACATTTTTACTGAAACCTGATTGTTGTGGAAATGGTAAAAGACGCTCAATTTGAGGAATCATTTTTAGTAGTTCTTGGTGGACTTCTTCATCTTCTTGAGTTTGCCTTTCACGATCCAATAATAATTTAGCAAATTCCATTGCAGCAGGACGTGAATTAAGTTCTACATAACATTTAATAATCATTAGTAAATTTTTACTATAGAAATTCGGTGAAATTTCTTCAGCTAATAGAAATTTTTTTAATGCATCATGAACTGTTCCTTGAGGTAATTCACCGTAGATTAATTTTGCTAAACGTCGTTTCCAACCGGATAGTTTAGCGATTTCCCAATACCTTTACACAGGAAGAAAAATATATAGAGACAAAGCAGAAGAAGAAGAAGAAGAAAAACAAATTCAAGCTCACCATGAACCTAGTAGATAATAAGAAGTTGGATCTTGTGGATTCAATCGAACAGCTTCTTCGAAATGATCGAGTACTTCATAGGCACTACGAATTTGTTCGTCTGTACTTGTATATTGACATTTTTCATTGAGTAAAATTCCATACCATTTATGTACTGAATAAATATGATTTCCAGGCTGTACTGCTAGTTTTACTTGGTCGAAACCTTCTTCGACTAATTTTCTTTTCAATTGTTTATCTTTTGTTATTAATGAAAGTTTATAAAAAATTCTAATAAAATAAAATAAAAACAAATAATGTTTAATTTAACTATCCTTCAGTGATCATCATATATACCGAGCTATACGCCATCGAATATAATGACTTTGAAATAGTTCATTGGTTTTATTTTTTTCTATATATTCATATGCTTGCTGAAATTCTTCTTTATCAAACATTGTATCCAATTGTTCGACAATGCTTGCAACATCTAGATAAAGAGAACATGTCTTGATTTTTAAAACGAATAGAAATAAGAAAAACAAACTGTCGTGTCGATTTGATTCCTTAGCATCTTCAACTTGTGTTGCTGCTTGAACAACAAGCCATAATGGTAAAGCTACGAGTGTTGGACGAGGAATACGACGCTGAATTCCAGTGAGGAGCGCATTACGCTTACTGAACAATGGAATAAAACGGCATAGCTAGATAAAAAGAAGTCAAATGAATGTTTTCATAAATAGAGCAGGTATCTATCTGAAATTTCGACAATAGGTACTCGCTCGTTTCGTATACCTGATGTCTATGTCGTGAAAGTAAAAAAAGACGAAACCATGAATAAGAACGCATTGATAGTATAATCTAAAACATTCATTTTATTTATAATTATTGTATAAAAACTTTTAAAAGAAAATATTTAAATTTTACAACAAAATCAAAACGATTATAAAAGAAAAGCAGGCAAATATCGAAATATATCTTCATAATGTATAATCACGCCAAATACTAAAAGAAAACAGAAGAGTAATTAAATATATTTCATGAGTCGAAACCAAAATCCAATTTACCAATGAGTAACTTGACGATCGTTCGGATAGAGATCAATCAATTCCAAAACTCGAATAGGAGGATTTACATCATGACGTAGAGCACGTTCATAACGATCAATGCGTGGAATGCCTATCAACGAGATATAATACATTCTTTCAAAAAACAACAATTTACCTGTACAAGGTCCAAATGTCATATCGAGATCGAATTGTTTAAGTACTTCTAAATCATCCTCAGAGATCTTTTTCACTGTTGTACTCGTTGCTACAAAAATGTTTAGATCAATTCTATCAGCTTTGCTATTCTAATCTGTAGAATAACTTACTTGAAGTATCTACAACAATCTGCTTACTGACAGTTGAAGCATGATCATTATTTTCTTTTCGTTTTTTTGTCGAACTACTGCCCATCATATCCTCCAATTTTTTCTGTCGCTTTGTATTTTTCGACATCTAAATCAAAGTAGACATTTTTTTTTGAACATCTCTTTGTTTGTATTTATCAAAAGAAAAGAAATAAATGAAACGGCACGCATACACAAAGCGTACATAGACGAAATTGTTTTGTTTTTTGTTTTGTAAAAAACTTCGAAATCGAAAGAAAGGAAAAAACAGAAACCGTGACTTTGCATGAAAGATTGGTTGAGAAAACCCACAGTACAAATATATAAACATGGCCTAACTATCGTACAGGAAGCAGTCAGATCATTTGTCAAAGAAATATACAGTTTCATCAAAAAATAAAATAAACACGAACAGGTATTTTTGGAAGCGTTTAATGATCTACACAAGAAGATATTTGTATTTGTGAATATGTATATATATATATATATATAAATATAAAAGAAATTAATTTTCTTCTCATTTGGTGTTCACGGTAGGATTACTTCGAAGAAAATCACTAACAATCGATGGTACTTCGCCACGTAAACGTATAGCATACGCTTTTGTTAATGGATTCAATGATGAAACATGTAGAAATGTACTTGATTTAATTGCACGCATTGCCGTATTTGGTGTTGGCGCCGCAAGACCATCGAATGTGGGCGATAGTGGAGGTTTTACTGGAGTTCTTGTACAAAATCGTTGTTCGGATAGATTACTTTTGATTTCGTCATCTTCATCGCCGGTTTCATTATCACTTGTTGATGCAAGTGTTGTTGTGAGAGTTTCAAATGTACGAATCGACATTCCAACTAAACGTTGCATAACTTGATGAAGAAGAGCATTAGTTTCGACTTGAACGCCGTGTGTTGGTGATGCTGGAGATGTTGTCGGATCATCAGTAATATCAGGATCTGGAGCGAATGAATCAACTGTTCGAGATATGAATCCTTGTTGAGTTAACAATTCGACAAAATTTAATTGATTAGATGTGGTTGTTCTAAAAAGATAGATTTCGTTTTTCTTTGTTGCTCTTTAAGGTCAATAGAAAATAATCAATTTACTGCGAAGAAGTTGACTTTAATTCTGAATCATTTTCTTCTGTGAATAAATATTCCTCATCGTCTTCTTTAACTTCATGTAGAATTTCAGCACGAGTATAAACACCGGGTATCGACTGAAGACAGGATGAAAGACTTGGTTCAGCTAATTGTTGCCAACGTTTTAACATAGTGGATCCTAAGAAGATTGAAGTGTAGATATTTTTTCTCGTATAAAAAAAATAATCATATCTTACCTTCAAAACGCTTGACAAGTCTCAGTCTTGATGAAATTCCAGATGGTGTGCGACGTTCGAATTGATACGTCGATGATGATCTATTCATTGAAATTATTTGTTAGCAGGAAAAAAACAAATTATTCACAATCATACTTGGAATCAGATGCGGTTATAGGTGAGCATCGGTGGCAATGAGGACAAGACGAAGTACTAAGCAGGTGATATGAATTAAAGCATGCTCAAACATCATCACAAAAATGTTATCTACTTTGTTTCTCTCTTGTGAATTTTTTATTTTATTTTAATTTCATAAGTAACAGGAAAACAAAGTAGATAACTTTCATAAATAAATTGCGCAAATCATCCATAACATACCTGCTAAGACTTTCGGTATCACTGAACGCCGAATCGTTAATCGTTGATTCTCCGTCGGTATCACTTTGTTCTCGTCTGATTTTTCTACGATAGATTTTTTTAATTTTAGTTATCTGTTCATCGGCATTTATTGTTGGAGGACATAATTGATTTGGATCTTCGAGAATTTCTTCTAATTCTGATTTAAGTGAATTTTCAATGCCCATAAAATTAGCGTATTCCACAGGAGATAGAAATACTGTATGAGGATGTGGTGATAGATCTGATAGAGACGGCGATGGCGATAGATTTCGTAATTTTTCTTGTATTGCATTAACTTCAAGTTGAGATTTATGAAGTTTTTCAAGACATTCACTGTAATTCTTTTCTAGATATTGAATCTAATTGAAAAAATATTATAAATAAAATAGGAAAATTTTTTAAATGTTTACTTTAGCTTCATATTCTTGGCGATTTTTTCCGTCGATTGATAGAAGATGTTTTAATTCTTCGTTTTCTTTCTTTAATTCACACAATCGACGATGAATTTCTCGCATCTAAATTGAAAAGTTACGATTTCAAAATGAAAACTCCGACGATTTTTACCTCGAAAGATAAATGAAAAATCTCATCTTGTTGTTTGTTATTTTCATCGGATTTCTTTATTAATTCTTGTTGTAAATTATCGATTTCTGCATTTGCATTCGCTGAAAAATCAAAAGTTAAGTCTTTTGTTTATCTTAATGAAAAATTTTCTGTTTACCTAAAGCATTTACAAAATTATCAACTATCAATTGTTCCTGTTGTTCATAATTTTCGGCATCAATTTTTAATTTCACAGTCTAAATTAAATAATTTTCTCCAAAAACAAATTCTTTCAGATAAAACTTGCAACATACTTCACTACGTAATTCTTGATTTTCAGATTCAAGATTTCGAATTTTTTGTTCATAATGTCGAACGTCAAGATTACTAGAAACGACAAAAAAGCTGCATAAAAAAAATCGATATTTTCCATTTAAATTACTTTGCTCCTTCGGATTGTGGATCGTTTTCTTCCATGTCACTATAAAATCGAATAAGACGTTCTTTAAGAATCAAATCATGTTTGAGTTGTTTAACAATTTCTGTTGTTTGTTCAATATCTTGCTCGAGTAAATTAACTTGGCTACGTAATGAATTATTACTTTCAAGTAATGTATGGCCTATAGTAACAGCCATTTGTAAATCATTCTCGCGATCTTCTAACATGCGAGTAACAGCGCTTATATCATGATATGTTTTTGTCATTTGGCTGATACGTTGACTGGATGACTCTGAAAATTAAATTTAAACAAGAATAAACTTCAAATGGATGAACTCTTTTAAGTACAACACAGAATAACTAAACGATCTATAGACACAAAATCAAAAATTACCATTTTTAAGCATTGTATGCAAAAAAAAACCAAATGACTAGAAGCGAAAAAAAAATAAGCAAACAACGTTCAGGAAGGCCATGATTGAAATGTGAGGTGAGACGAAATTCTCAGCAAAAAAGAAAGAGGTTTGAAGTAGCACTGTTCGTCTACAGATTTTTAGTTAATTATTTCAAGTCTCAAAAGTCACTCGCCATCGAAAGAAAGAAAGAAAGAAAAAAGTATTGAACACTTAGTGAATTTCAATTGCAACCCTACAGTTGCAACGAAGAAAACAACGTTTTCTTACTTTACTTACTTTCTTCACGACATATTGAGAAATGTTTTATCAATTCTACTTTTCTTCTTCTATACTCGCACTTAATTAATGTAGAAATATCTGATAAACAGATTGGAAAACAATCGAGATATGGAATAGATTGACAAACACGTAGTCTCGCTAATTGATCTATGTCAGATGAAATTAATCAATAATCGTCGTATTACATCATAGCACTTCTAAAAGATGCCCTACGATAACTATACTGCACCGCATAAAATACAGTGCAGTAATTCAATCTATCATCACATTTTGAGCGACATCGACGAGTAGGCAATATTATCATTCTGTGTTTACTATTTATTTTTGTAGATGTTAGTTTAGTGTATCATGTTTTGTTTCATGTCGTTATGGCTATTATCTCGTCTACCTTCTGATTTTTCTATTAATAGGAAATTTTGTGCGCAAAAATATCATTTCTTTTTCTTTCTATTGTAAAAACAAAAAGTATCTACCGGAACTATTCTTTCTTGCGGCACACATTATTATATGGTGAACTAACAAACATAAAGAACCAAAACAAAATATGAAGCACGAGATATGCCGTTGATTAATTTCTTTTGATCAAGTTACTCAACTTAACCCTCAGATCGATTACACCTCGCTAATTACATTTTTCTTGTAAGTTACTACCTGTCACTTCTTCATATTTATCGTGTTTACGTCATTACCAGTGGAAGAAAAAGAAAAAAGAAAACGAGTGCACCAACAGGCTGCAAACTGTGTATATCAAAATTATAAATCATAATTGTGTTTTCAAATGTAAAATGAAGCGTCAGAAGAAGAAAAATCAATCGGTGTTTACCGTAATAATTAAGAAGACCACGAATTTGTGTATTAGTTAGACCTTCGAATTCGGAATCGTTGATATGCGGTGTTTGAATAAAATCTTCGTTTGAGCAAGCAAAATCAGTATCAGCACGTAGACGATAACGCGGGATTAATTCGTGTATTAAACTGACTACTTCAACTTCGGCCAGATTTGATTGTGTATGAATGTCTAAATATCAGATTATTATCATCAACGATCCAAAAACAAAACAGAAATAGCTCAATACAGTATTCATTCTAATGTCATACCCCTCGACATAAACGAAGTATGAAGAAAAAAAGTCCCTACCTAATAACACAATAAATGTATGCATCCAGAAAATCAACTATTTCCTTGACGTCATTCTCAAACATATTTAGTGAAAGTTTGGATAAACTCCTGAGACGATAATAATCAACGTGTAAAAAGGCAAAAAAGAACCTGAGCAAGCAGACAGCAATTCAGATATTATCTTATGTGAATTCACATCTAGATGCAATCGACTCATCTCGTCTATTCACATAGACGAAAAATAATAATGAACTCATTTGTACCGTATTTTCGATTTGTTCGAATTTCTTTTGAAGTGCTAAACTTCACACATGATTGATCTTTGTTCGATGTTTTTTAATTCACCGTTTGTTATTTCGTATACTTCAATCTTTCGTTTTTTCAGAAAATTCACACGATAAGTCATAAAATAATTGATTTATTGTATAGGAAAAACTACGTTATAATGACATTTTTATGTCTTCTAATCGACGAAAACAACGAAATGTGTCATATTTTTAAAAAAATGAACAATCTTCTAATTTTTATTTTTTCACACTAATCGAGGAAAATATCATTTATGAATGATTACAAATTTAGATTATATCGTAGAGAATGAGCATAATATCCTTGTATCCTGTTCTGTGTAACCGATACGGACAATACGTACATGATATTATTACGTAAAACGACATAAAAGAAAGAAAGGATACTTCTAGTTTATTTACTCGTGAGAATGTGATTAAGGATATATATCATAGGCTAAGTCAATTTATCTCGAGGGTGAATTCAAGTTGATCGTCAATCTTTTGTTTTTATGATAATGTTAATTACGAACAATTAAACTTACCCGTCAAAACTTCACAATCGACTGTTGACGGGCCTTTGGTAGGCGTCGTTGCATGGGACATAAAATCAAGTTGTAACTGAAAAAAGAATCGTTTGACTGGCACACGTGCGCACACGCACACACCACCGGAAAAAGAAGACAGGTGAACAATAAATAATACGTAGGTGGTTAAGTGGATGCAAATTGGAAGGCAACTAAAGAAGTTCGTCGACGACGCCGCATCTAAAATAGAAAAAGAAAGAGTGAATACTTGAATTAATTCGCTGTACAAACAAGAAAATGTAATTGATATTCTCTTGGTCTGTTCGATAGGACTAATGAGTAATATAGAATTAATCACACGTATGTAGTACACTATAATAATTGCATTACTATACAATTGCATTCATATGTCGATCTGTGTGTAACCCATCGTTCTATTCGTGTACGTCATAAGATGAATGAACGAATGACACACATATATATATATACATATCACTCTCGGACACGCTCTATACGAACAAATGAATAGCAGCACTTAAATTGAACGGTGTCCAGAAAAATCAGGTCATCACATATAAGGAGAAACAAAGTGTGTTGACCTTCACTATTTATCTTGTATACAAAAAGAGGCATTCTTGATGAGTACAATACTCCAGTTAGACTAAACCAGCAGGGAGTGAACCTTTTATAGGCATGCAGAGTAATCATATAAACATATGTTATTATTTGTGTCCATGATGATCATGGCTATTCTTCTGTATTTTTCATTGATTTTGTTAGATCGATTGAATTATATATATATATATATACATTAATTGTAACCTTGAAGTACTAGTTAATTCTACTAAATCGTCAGTGTAGTAACACAAATAAAAATCTTGATTAAATTTGTATTCGAAGTTGAAACAAAAAAAAATACACGAATCGATTCCAACGATAAAATCAAGCGTTTATGTAGACTGAAAAATAAAAATAAATAAGTAGAAATAAACAATACGAATGATATATTGTTCGTTCGTTACTTGTAGCAAGGGAACATATGGGAAGTCCAATCAAAATCTAGCGCTAACTTATATCAATAATTTAGTTTAACAGTAACTAGCGACAGTTCATTGCGGTTTAGATAAAACAAATATGAAAAGCTTAAAAAAGTGTCGAAATTAAATATTAAGATTGGATATTAACTGTAATTGAAAATACACGAGTTATTTCATTTTTCAACAATTAAATATAGATGAAATACTTTCGTTGTAGATTGATTCTATTATATCTGAAACGAAACTTTTACTTATTAGTTGTCAAAAAACAACAGTTTACAAGATTTACTCAAATATAATAGACTTAAAATGAAAGCACTGTTATTTGGGTAATTTAATGTTTCACAGATGTATCACAATAAATAGGCTTCTTACGTTTGGAACATTAGATAATCCTTATAAGACTCCTACTGAGAGATTAGGAGTAGGCAGCAGAGAGAGAGAGAATGTTGTCTTGCCATTTGCATTAAAAATAGTGTGTACTTGTTTTTGCCCAGACCTCGCGTGATACAAAACAAAATATGCCCTTGAAGAAATACATCAACATTTCTGTTCTATTGATTTTGATTCTGAAAATAAAAGAACAATTGTGATCAACTAGTGTTCATGATAAAATCAATTCTTTTAAACGTCATTGTTGAAGATGAAGCACACTTTCAGCAACTCATAATGGGTTCAACTGACGTTTTCAGTACAATTTTAGTGTCGCGAAACTGTCGGATTAAACAATATTTTCTCAAAAACAAAAATCCGAATCAATGAAGCTTTTTTTACTATTATTCTATAAGAATTTCAAATGATTGCATAAATCTAACGGAAAGAAAAACAAACATTTGAATCTGAAGTGATATGATAATCGTTGAATAAAAGCCTAGAATTTGTTTTATATGAAGGTTCGACAAAAGATTCAACTATGACTAATGATAGTGAATATTTTATTTTATTTTTTTGTCATTATCCGCCTGCTCTACTTTCAGAATACCTGAATAGTGAGCGATATAGGAAAAAAAGGTTTTCTATGTATCGTATATGACTTATCACAGCTATCAATTATATGTCAAATTCTGCCGTATAACAAAACGATTCCATACTATGAGAATCGCACTTGATATATATATATTGCCGTGAGCATAACCCAAGAGGGGAAAAGCGTATTTCTGCATTTCCATGTATTTCAGAAATACGCTTTTCCCCCCTTGGGAGTGACACGGGGGAGGTTTTTTTTTATGAAAAAACATTCATACTACACCTCAGGGTTGTACAAAATAAGTTCACTGAAGTTTTTTTATTTGTTTGCTCTCAGCCGCTAACTTGTTTATATTTGAGATATCAACACTTGATTTCGCAAACCCACATAGGTTTTGTCGAGATCTCTGGGCCACCGCCCAGGAACCTTCCATAGTAAGAATATGGCAGACTTGTTGAAATATGATTAACTATTATATATTACTAGAATTTCACGAAAACATATAAACTGCCTTCTCGTTACAGTTCTGTTGACTGAATGAAATCGTGATGAATAAATGAGTTCCAAAATTTATCGAATAAAATAACATTTGTGTCCCTATTGACACGAGTTATAACGTGTTTCACATATTAATCTCACATGAATTGCGCTAACAGCCTTTCCAAAATATGAGCGCGCTTATGAAGTTTCAGATCTGTCATCAGCACTTGGTGATTGTATCATTATATTTTATGCAGAATTATTCTTTTGGTTTGTGTATAAAAGCTAGAAGCTAGATACTTTTGCAATAAAAAAAACTGTTTGTTAGTGCTCGATATAAAACTAAATAGAAAGAAGAAAAACTGGCAAAAATATATTCACTTGCGCAGTAATTTGTTTTGGTTGTTTGATTTTGTATGTACTATTGTCTATCTGTAGTTGTGTGTTAATCACAACTGGCTCCTTTAATCCTATTCATCCTTTGCACTTACAAAATCTTCTTAATGTCAAAAAATTTCTCGAATGTGAGCATCAACCACCATGGAACGTTCTCGCTGGATACATCTCGCCAACACAGTATGTTTTGTTTCAATATGTTTCTCTCTTATGCGATACCTAGAAATTTATATGCATATCATTATTTCTTCAAGTGATTCATATGTACATGGGAAATTGGGTGATTCGGCATGGATTTCAGCTAGAGACCGGTGCCAACTTTGTGACGGAGCTATCGAGGAACAGGGCTCAGATGTATCATCCTGGGTTAGTGTTTCACGAGGTGAAAGTGAATGGTCCGATGGATTTGTTGATTTTGGTCCTGTCACTGAAAATCTTCGTGATTTTCTGAATGGCACACTGGTAGATCAACAAAAGATTCTTAGATATCCATTATGTGTGGTCTATATATGTGGACTAGATCACTTTAACAAATGTTCTTATGTTGAAAGAATGGCAAAACAAGATAACATGTCTTGTGCTATTGTCTACCGAGTTGGGTGTGACGAACAGCTGATTAGTCGTTCAGTTAAAACAGCAGACTGTATTTATATTCCATTAGCAAAGGAACGCAAGAAACTCACTGATGTAAGTTCGACACTGATTCGACAATACTTTCAAAAACCAGCAACCAATACGTCAAATATTGAACGATTTATTTATCCCAATGTTCGTCAATACATGAGCAAAAAATATGGAAAAAAATAATCTAACACTATTAAATTATCATTGTATTTCCATAATTGACAAAAATAATTATAGATAGAGGATAGAGATGAAAAAATACTTGTAACTATGTGAATAGGCGCAGACTTTCTCCATCGACACCAGCAAAAGTTGTAGAAAACATTTTCAAATTGAATTTCAAAAATAAACGTCGATCCTTTTTAATGCATCAACCCAACGATTGTTGAAGACATGTAATCGTAATATAGGCCCTAAAAAATGCTTCAGTTAAATAGAAGAATTTGTTGTTTTGCCGATTTCTGATATAAGAAGTACTCTTATGATGGTATTATACTTTATTCTGTTCTTTCATACAATATTATCATGTCGTATGCATAAAAGTTGCACGCTTAAATATTCAACTAGCAGAAGAGAGAATGAAAGGATCAAGATGAATGAACAATAAAGTAAGGCCAGTGAATTAACAAAACAGTAATCATACAGTCGACACCAATATCCAACCCATTTCTCTGATATACTAAACTTGAGTAGCTGTAGTTACAGGTAAAAAAGATGTAAGGTTTAATCAAGGGGGACAGTTGATTGGCATTGATTATAGATGATTGTTGCGATTGCAATCATATTTTTTTCTCTTGAGTTAAATACTTTATTTTACATTACTTTTTTCCACGTAAAACAAACATGAAGCGCCACCTGCAAGCAGAAAGAGTAGACGTTATTTACTCCTCATATATTTCACTGCATCCTAATATCGTTTATTTTAATATTCTGTGATTTGATCATACAAAAATTATATATAATGGAAAGTACACATGCTGTCATAGATTATTCACTTATTGCGAATAAATAAAAGTATCCCTGTGCGCTAATATTACCATCAACGTTTTCTTTCTATCAAATTTGTGTTCTTCATTTCATTTTGTTCACTTTTTTAACCGGTTATGGGGAGTATCCATCTTTGACGCACTGTTTTTGATCTTACAGAGCAAACTCATATCACTTGGTGTAGCTTTATTCTTAACATTAAACGACCATACAAAACCATTCATATTTATACCGGTGTTCTATTGAAATCTAGTCATTGTCAGACATAACATCCGAGCACATTTGGCAACTGCTTAACCAATTTCAACAAATAAGTATTCATTTTAATCAACATACAAAATAATAAGTGCTGTTTCAATGTATAGCTTCGAACACAAAGAGCGCGACGCTCTAGCAAAAATCCTCGATGCTTCTCCTAGATCTTTAGCAGATTCGCTTGTTTTTTCTGAGAAAACAATAACATTCTTTAGAAAGCGTACAGCCACGGTATTTCAAAAGTATGACCAGCCACTAGAATCTTTACTAAAGTAAAGTTTCAACTGTATTTGCTCAGTCTGTAACTCTGAGAGGATTCTACACAGAGCCTCGAAAAATCTGGGTATACTCTTGTGTAATCAGTGCATCGTAAATTCAACCAACAGTCATAGCTACATTCTCTTCTGATATCTTTGCTACGCTCTCTATTCATTTAGCTAGAATACTAAACTAAAGCTTGTTCAAATCTTAATAGAATTCTATCTATTAATGCTACGAAGATCCTGAAAGATTCTTCTAGGATTTTCTAGGAACAAATAGAATTGAATCTAGGGAGAGAGTCCAGCGAGAAAATTTACAGCAGAGATATTTTCTTCCAAAAAATCATTGTTTAATTTTGAATAGATAGGGTGCGATTGTTGACTTCTGTTACAGGGAAAATAGTATCGACACTGTGCTCATTTTTTTTTATACAATAATCACGTATTTAATAAGAATATAAAATCAATAGCAGACGAAATGTTTCTAGTTCACAGCTACAAAGATCCAGATCACTATATACTTTGATCATCATTTTCTTATTCATGCTATTGTATATATTCCTTTGTATTTACTATTATATAGCTTAAAGCATGATCGATATATGCTACAACAACACTTTAAATTGTCTTAACAATGGACAGTGTGGTGTAAATATTACTTCGAATACGACTTATTGTGAATGTGCTTCCTGCTATGACGGATCTGTTTGCGAACACACTATTCCAAGCCAGTCACAGATTGATACAACTTACGTCTACTTAATCGTCTCTATAGTTGCACTATTTGTCTCACTTTTGAATAACATTCTCGGTCTCGAACTATTCATCGGCTGCGGTCGAGTTCGTCGTACGAACTGTGGCATTTATTTAATCGTTTATTCTATTGTATCAATTCTGTCAAGTATTTCATTTGTAGTTAATCAAAGTCTTGAGTATTATCAAGATAAAAGACCAAACAGCAATCTGAGCAATTTTTTTGGCTACGGTTGTTACTTCGGTAAAATAGGTTACAATGCACTTGTCTATGCATGTATATGGCTTAATGCGTGTATTGCATTCGAACGTGGTTTAATCGTATGTTTGGATAGTAAAACAAATGCGACTCGGTGGCGATCGGTTTGCACCATTACAGTTCTCTCAGCCATAGCTGGTGGTTCTGCTATACCAATGATGGTGTACAATTGTGACTTTGGTAATATACCGGGTTTACAGACTGCGCGTGTATTTTTTGGTTGGTTTAGCGGTGTCGCCGGCCTATCAACATATGTATTCGGAACCTTGTTAATTTTAATTAGTTTTACACGCCGTATACGTCGATACGGAACGGAGAATGGATCGTTCATAAAAACATATCTTAAACTATTTTACAGTCATTTATTCATTTTTATACCACCGATTGCATATGCCGTCGGCTATATTCCTTATACTATTGTCACCAACACGCAGAATACTAGCCAATTGTATTTTGAATGTGGTATTTCAATGGTAGAATTCATTGTGAAGGTCTTGATAGAATCACTACAGGGGGTACCACCTGTTTTAACATGGTTACTCTTTATTTACCCATCGAAAGTATATATGACTGAATATTATCTGAACACATGGTCAGGACAACGTTTGGCCAGAATTGTTATATTCTTCCGAGAAAATCATGAGAAAAAGCACAATGCTTGCCCTACTACTATGAACCTCATAAATGACGAAATACAGATGGAATCGACCCAGATTTCAGAGGACTGGCATCAGTCTAATTGGTCAGATCGAACTGAACTGACTAATATACCGGTTCTATCAATAGGCAGATAATCGATCAATGTCATCCGTTCTCTATTGAAACATCTTGCATTGAATTATAGATGATGATAAGCAAAGAAAATAGAAACAAATTTCAGAACTGCTCATGCAAAGTGTAAATGGCTGATTCCATTATAGACATGAGACGAGTTTTTCGATATTTTATGCTACTTTGATCGTACTCCCAATCCCAATATATTTAATATCTTCGAGAAAAGTTTTGTTTTGATGTCTTCATTCAACCATAGATTTCTTTTCGTTCTCTAAATTCGTTTATAGATAGGTAATGTTATGTGTTTGACATTGGGCATGATGCAGCACAGTGATGTTTAATGAGAAAAACAATCGCTGGATTTTTAAACTCTACGTGCCAGATGATTCATATGTACCGGAAAGGATACGTTGTTTCAACGATTACTGGTACAGATAGTCTATCGAAATTTCAATCAGCTTCCGTTATATATCAATATGCGGTCCATCTATTATAGTGCATACTATTGATCCTAAGAACACTATATCACTTGTGCTGTCGAATAATGGATGTATATGCGAGCAAATTTGGATATTTCTATCCCATTTCCATATCAATCAATTTTTCGACTCGATTCATTGATTTTGATTACTGTGAAGGGCTTACATGCAGATGTATGCGAAAAAGCATGCTACAAAAGTCTCCTTACATCATTCTTAATACGTGTTTTCGTTGCCCTATGACGTCATCAACAATCATTGATTCTAAAAATTGCTTTTGAGAATTACTTTTATGAGACTATCAGCTCAAATTATCTTAGAGTTACCTTTGAGGAAATGAAGCACAAAAATATATAATCACATGTTGAAACGGACATCAAGGTAAAATATAGCATATCAGACTATATGTTAATGGAATCAAGAATTTGAAATGACTAATGAAACGCCTAAATTAGTGAAAAGACAAATATTAATTTATCCATCGAAGAAGAAAATTGGCGAAAGAAATAATTTATTTATCAATATTGTTTCTGTTTGTCTACATGACTCAGGATCAACAATCAGAAAAAATATGTTTATCCTCATCCGTTAACAACCAAGGAGCGTATTGTATATGCAAATATTATCTCAGATATTAATGCCTTGAAAGTCAGCTTTAGCTGATGTTATATTTGTTTTCATCATCATCAACATTGAATAGTATATCATCCAAGCTAGACTACTCTTTTAAGTTATTATAGATATGTTGAGTCAACATGTTCATGTCAGGAATCGTGATTTCTCTAGTGCTGATGTCATGTTCGATTGCTTAACAAAAGCAATGGCCATGCGACAAAAATGAGTGTGCGTGTGTATCAATAACGACATAAACCACATTTACATCTTTTTATCCTCTCATCCACGCCCTGTGTTGGTTACTATCAGGTTTTTCCCTTCAGTTAAATACTGTACTTACGGTTTACTTTCTAAAAACCAAAACAAACATAAAATGACACCCACAAGAACAACGAATCAAATTAATCTTTGCAATACATATTTCACCGCATCGAATGCCGTTTTGATTTTAATATTATGCGACATGATCAAAAACAAATTAGCTCTAGTGGAAAGTACACATGCTGTCATAGATGATTCACACATTCAGAATGAATAGCAGTACTTGAGGCGTACTAATATTGCCATCGGCCTTCACTTCCTATCAGATTTGTGTTCTTCACTTAATTTATTCGTTTTTTCTTATCCTCCTAATAGTAGTATATATACTCTATATCTTTGAAACGATTGTTTTTGACTGAAATAGCAAACTCATGTTCGTTGGTGTAGCATTGAAAAAAACGTGCGTCAGTATAGTATTTATCAGCGGTGTGGATGTGAGTGTTCACGTTCATGGTGCATGAAGAGAAAATAGCACCGCCATTTTCTGTTCATTTTTTCATGCAACATTCAGGTATTTGATGTGGTTATAAGACTCAGCAACGAGAAAATCGATAACAAACGAGCTATTTTAAGTTCGTAGCTGGAAAAGATCGCTATCGGTATACGCCTTGATCATTTTCTTATTCATGTTCATGTATTTGTAGTTTTATCATTCCTCTTCTAAATTAATTCATGGCTAATCTTTGTAGCCAGAACACCTTAAATTGTCTTAACAATGGACAGTGTGGTGTAAATATTACTTCGAATACGACTTATTGTGAATGTGCTTCCTGCTATGAAGGATCTGTTTGCGAACACACTATTCCAAGCCAGTCACAGATTGATACAACTTACGTCTACTTAATCGTCTCTATAGTTGCACTATTTGTCTCACTTTTGAATAACATTCTCGGTCTCGAACTATTCATCGGCTGCGGTCGAGTTCGTCGTACGAACTGTGGCATTTATTTAATCGTTTATTCTATTGTATCAATTCTGTCAAGTATTTCATTTGTAGTTAATCAAAGTCTTGAGTATTATCAAGATAAAAGACCAAACAGCAATCTGAGCAATTTTTTTGGCTACGGTTGTTACTTCGGTAAAATAGGTTACAATGCACTTGTCTATGCATGTATATGGCTTAATGCGTGTATTGCATTCGAACGTGGTTTAATCGTATGTTTGGATAGTAAAACAAATGCGACTCGGTGGCGATCGGTTTGCACCATTACAGTTCTCTCAGCCATAGCTGGTGGTTCTGCTATACCAATGATGGTGTACAATTGTGACTTTGGTAATATACCGGGTTTACAGACTGCGCGTGTATTTTTTGGTTGGTTTAGCGGTGTCGCCGGCCTATCAACATATGTATTCGGAACCTTGTTAATTTTAATTAGTTTTACACGCCGTATACGTCGATACGGAACGGAGAATGGATCGTTCATAAAAACATATCTTAAACTATTTTACAGTCATTTATTCATTTTTATACCACCGATTGCATATGCCGTCGGCTATATTCCTTATACTATTGTCACCAACACGCAGAATACTAGCCAATTGTATTTTGAATGTGGTATTTCAATGGTAGAATTCATTGTGAAGGTCTTGATAGAATCACTACAGGGGGTACCACCTGTTTTAACATGGTTACTCTTTATTTACCCATCGAAAGTATATATGACTGAATATTATCTGAACACATGGTCAGGACAACGTTTGGCCAGAATTGTTATATTCTTCCGAGAAAATCATGAGAAAAAGCACAATGTTTGCCCTACTACTATGAACCTCATAAATGATGAACGATCGAGATTGAACCGGTCTAGATTCATGACGACTGGGACAGACCTACTTAGGTCAGCCCGAAGAGAACTGACTCATATACCGGTTCGACCGGTCTACTGATGATAAAGAGCGGAAATAGAAACAAATATTAACAGTACTCATGTAAAGTGTAAACGGCTGATTCCAGCATGACCATGAGAAATTTTTGGATATTCATTTGTAATCAAAGATGTAATAGATGGAAAGTAGTCGGAAACACCCATTTATAATAGTTGGTCAGTAGTGTGAGTGAAATCCTCTTATACTGCGCTCGCCTACATCCACAGAAAAATGATGGATCTTTTTAATTCACCGTTAAAGCAAACTTCTGAAGCTTCTCTCTTCTGTGATTTGATGCCAAGACGCGCCATGGAAAAATACTGTTTTGGTTCGTTCTTTTGTTAAGACACGTAGCTCATATATGGTTGTGTAGTATGGCTGATGCTAGTAAAGAGCGACACATACATAGCTCCTTCAAACGTTTTAGCGTATGTATGTGATTTTTGTCGTCATTCAGCTTTTCTCTAGCAAAATTGTTGCTGAGTTGATTGCGATTTTAACGTGTGAGTTTATAAATTCAAACATTTTCGTGTTCTAAGCATAGAAAACTAAAAGCAGTTTCGAACAATAAAAATGACTTCAACTGATAAGAAAAATATTTTATCACACGTTAAAGAGAAGAACTGGAATACGAAGACGCTGCCAAGTAAACAGGTCAGTACTAACTGATAAAGTTTCGAGCTTATTAAAAGTGACCATCGGATTGTAGTTGTGGATGTTAGTAACGGGATCTCCGCTAATACTATACTCACACATCGTCGATTGAAAAACCTAATAGAGATATCTCAGACCCTAGATGAAACTGTTCATGATGAATCTAGCAATCACTGTCCTAAAGTTTTCAAGGCAAAAATACAAAATGTATTGACTAGCGCTTGTACAATTCTATGATATGAAAAACTATCAGTACTTTTTGAATTTTCCATCGGTTGTGTTACCGAGCTCCCGCTGTAGCTTAAATCAATTCACAAAATAGAAATTTATTTTCCTATTTATCCAATCAACAACAAATTTCTTATTTTTGATTCCTAATCTGAATCTTAATCTCCCTTCTAATATGTTTTATTATTCTTTTTTTTTCTATTTATACTGTACAACACACACACAAGAGAGAGAGAGAGAGAGAGAGAGAGAGAAAGGCAGAAAGGAAGAAAAGACATTTGCTTCTTCGGCTAGACTATATTGTATACAAAGATGATGGTGCTAGACCTGCGACAGCTACCATTTCTTGGAACTAGCTCTTTTTTTGAGAACTGACACCTTGAACCAGTTCGGTTTTTAAGAACTGGTAACTATGTATCTATAAGTGCATAGATAAAATTTTCATATTATATTGGTCTGTATCGCAAAATGGTTGAATATTTCCATAGATGTCATAATAGCATTACACTGGGTAATGAGAATCCAAAGTCATAGTATCCTAAGCTTATACCATACGAAGTGCATCAATATCTACATCCCACTCCGAATTGGATTGCACATATAAGAAATATATAACTTATAAAGACGAAGCAAGAACGTATACGAATAAATAAATAACTTGTTAGAGTACTCTCTAACAGGTTGATTTCAAGCGAAGAATATTTTATTTAGACACATAATAGATGTAATAGTTGAACATGTTTTTTTTTTAAAGTCTACAAGTTATTATAGTTTCAATAACAAACTATATTCTATAATATAATTAAATATACCGAGAAAAAGAACATCATATTGTAGCGCCATCTTTTGAATTTGCATCAATATATCCTACCTACTGATCTCTTATATGCTTTTCATCAGCCAATACTTTTGCTTTTATTTCTCTGAAACAAACATATAATACATATGTTCACTATTCTTTGATACTAATACATATAAAATAATGGTATTTCTTACGTCTTTACTTCGTAAATTACCAACACCTGAATGGTTATTAAAAAGGACTATTCCAGGTAAACGAACAGATAATAAATGGTGGCGTTTAGAAACATTTCGATTTACATTTGGAAGTGATGGTCGTCGCCGACAGTGTTTTAAAATAGCTTACCCTTATTTGAGAAATCGTTGGCGTTTGGCATCACGTACTCGTCAATTTAAACCAATATTTGAAGCTGAACTACAAGATACACGAATAGATGCAGCTGCTCGTGAACATGGTTTACGACAACATACATTAACAGCTAGTCTTAAACGACAAAATATTCAATTATCACCAGCTATTCTTGCTGACCTAGCTATATATGAACCACGAACATTTCAATGTTTAAGTCTTATTGCTAAACAACACATTCAAAATACAAATCTCGAAGTACCCGATCCTGAACATGAACATGATGATGCAAATACAGAACTTGATGCCGAAGAAGAACAAGTACCTATTCATGTTGGTCAACATATATTAAATCCATCTTTATTTAAGGATGTTTTTAATCGATTTTGATTTGTTTTTCTTTGTCTCACAAAATAAAAATAAATGTTTACAGGTTACTTATCAAAGTTTTGTTGCATCAAATAGAATCGATCGTTTTCCATAATAATTTTGATTCTGTTTAGCTAAACAAACTAATTTTTTCAGCGTTTTACAAAAATATTTTAGCAATTCATTGAACTTCATGTTTGATATGCATTAGTGAAAAAGAAATTTTAATCCAAGAAGATTATCTCTAACGTTCTTGACAATACAGATAAGATTTTCTTTGACTTTACGTCTAGCTCAAGTATTACGTTATTAAAATATAATATGTTTTACTGTCATAAAATCCATTATGTGTCGTAAATAAAAATGCAGAATAGGTAGATCGTATTGAATTATGAATAGTGTGCCAAGAATCAGCATTGTTCCAATTAAAGGGTTAAATTTTTACAAAATTAATTTAAATAGAAAATATTTCTATCTTTTTTTTCTGTCTTAATAATGTGCATACGAATGGAAGTTATGTTAACCAATCTAAACGTGTATGCATATGATTGGTTACTATAGAAGCGTCTGGTTATTTTCATTACAGTTTAAAACTACTCATTTGTTGTCTACGCTGATTGTGGCTAGGTATTCTAAGATGGACAGTGAATCAAGCGAAACACTAACAGGAATGGTACTTGGATTACTACAACGTCTTTTCAATGATATTTGGACAAGTCCAATAAATCTAATTCTTGTCTTTTTGATTATATTTTTACTTGTTAAACTGTTTTTATTAAAACGTACACCAACACATAGCCCAAGTTCATCGACAGTCCCACCACCCTTACCCAAAATGGCTAAACAAGATTTGACAATAGAAGAATTACGTAAATACAATGGTACAGACTCAAATGGTCGAATTCTTACAGTTATCTATGGGGATATATTCGATGTAAGTCGTCGAAGTGATTTATATGGACCAGGTGAACTATTCTTTTCTGTTATTTTTCAATGTCATTTATGTTCGTTTGTTTATTTCAATAGGTGGAGCTTATTCATTATTCGCTGGTCGAGATGCAACACGAGCATTATCAAAAATGCAATTGACACAATCGTTATTTGCAGATGAATACGATGATCTCGCTGATCTTTGTGATGCTGAACGAGCTACTGCTAGAAATTGGCATGAAGATTTTCGTGGTATTTTATATAATTGATCGATTATTTTCTATGTAGAAAATTGTTGTGTTCTTTTGTCTCGTTATTTTATAGAAAAATATGATATTGTTGGTCGACTTCTCAAGCCAGGCGAAACCCCCAGTGTCTATGCAGCTGAAGATTCAGAACTCAATGGTACTGCCACTGCGGCCGGTGAACTCAAAAAAACCGAATAGAACCAAAACTTATTTATTTAATTCTTTATATAATGTAATTAAGAAAAGTTCTTTCGTCAAAACAACAACAATACATCACGTTTTCTTTTTGCTCTTACTTATCTTTATCATTCCTTTTGACTGATAGCTTATTAATCAAGTTTTTTTTCTTTGTTCTACTAATCGTTCTTCGTTTGATTACAAAAATTTTAAACATTTCTTTCTTTTTCTCTGAGCTATAAACAAAGAGAATATGCTGACATATGATTGTGGCTTCTCAATCTGAATATAAACCAGCTGCATGCTTATTTAACATTTCATATTTAGATACAGAATTTTATTGTCAATATTAAATTGTTATCTTTATTTTCTCTACGATTTAAATCATTGTTTTTTTCCTATTGACGATATATGCTGAAAGCCTGTAGTATCTATTTTGTAGTGAAAAATTAGCATTTATCAAAATAAAGATTTTAGTTTTACGATATCGGTTTTATTTGCACCGCCTGTGGCTATTTAATTGCTTTTCAAGTGACCTTGTTGACAATTTTTTATTAATATCTTGTCTCTACTCTCGTAGAAATAAGAGTGAATTGCTGCCACCAGGAGATCAAATCGAAAAACATATCCTTGACGAAAGAAACAAGTGCCCAATGAATCTTAACTAGTTCATCAATGCAAAATATATTTATTAGCTAAGTGCTTTATTTGCAGTCGTGAATGATTTACTATTTTATCTACATATTGATTCTACAAAGAAAACATCAATAGTTAATGTATGTGATTTCCTTGGTTTTTAATTTTTTTACTGACAGAAAAGAATCATTCACAGGTTCAACGGGTATATGTAAAAGTAACATGACTTCTTATGTTAAACGTTTTTTTTGGCCATATCTAAACAAAAAGTTAGTCGCTTCTTGGGGAATAGTAGTTATGTTTTAATTTTTCTATTGTAAAGAAAATGATTATGATTGTCAGCTCTGAATCATTCTAGTCAAGGTTATAAAGTAGGGGATATTGCAAAAGCCAAATATTCGTGTGCGGTAGTTATTCACTCGTATACCTATACGTATAGAATTATAAAATGTTAAGGCAGCTATTTTTCTTTAGTTCAAGTAAGTGTTTAACAAATGACATTTCACATATGTTCAAGGTGTAGGCCTACTAAATAATGAATCTGTTCAATTCATAGTTCATTAAAAATTAAAGCAGCTATGTCTGTCTCTTATAAAACACTCAGTGTACTAATAGAAATTTGTTTTTGATCTTACACGAACATATTTTTTTTTAAATTCAACTATGATTTCAATGTTGAATTTTTCTTCGAATAATATCGCATTGAAATTTCTTCGTCGATATTATTGATAATGTATGATTAAATCTGTTTATTTCACGCACGGTTCATTGGCTTTCTTTGTTTTGAGTATACCTTGCACGTGACAGTACGTTTTGATTTCATTGAGTTCGTTGTGATTACAGTCAGCGTGGGTTAAATGAATTAGATTTATTTATTTGACAGCTACAGCTTTTTATTAAAGGGAATGTTTTTTTTAATCAAAGCTACCCATTCTACTACAAAAAACGCACACTATCTGTATCCTAAACACTTTCCGATAGCTTATTGAATGTCATATTTAGAAACAACAATAATCTAATGCTCCCGAGCTTATTTATTTAATATGACTATTTGAATACGTTGATGAAAATATCCTTTTTTTATATAGCAGATGGTGCCAAAAACGATTAAAAAAAACATTGTGGTTTGAGTATTTTTGTATTTTCTTACTGTAGTAAAACTAGAAATATGAATGTCTGCTAATATATTTACATATCTATCAATATGTGCAAGCCTTTGTTCATGAAGAATAATCCAAAAATACTAAAGCAATATGCATTCAATGACATCGTTCATGCGAAGAAAAACTTGGAGCTAAAATCTACTAGAATTTTTCGTAGACATATCATGAGAAAACATGTTTGATAAAGCGAGATTCTGTGCTAACGGGTGCAAATTTTCTTCCAAGAGGAATGATTTGAAGACAAAGCCGACAAGCAAAAACGGTTAGTTTGTATGCGACTATTTTCTTGAAAATATTTAAAAAAATTGCAGCTCGTACACGATCATGTTAGCAGCTCGGTACCAAAACCAAACAAGTGAATCATAGAATTTATGAAATTAAAACTATGTTGTAATAATTCCTTCGTTTTTTATTATACAATTCATTTTTCATATCGTCATGATACAAAAAACTGCTGTTTTCTTGAGTCAGTCTTCTCTTTACGCTCATGAAATAATGTATTGTTTAATGGACGTCAATATGTTTTTGCTTGAATAGATATAATTACCAGTTCTATTAATCTTTAACATTTATCATTATGAAATATTATCTTAGGTCTTTATAGCTGCCAATTTAGTACGACGCAAATAATAGACTAGAAGAAAATAACATATTTGTAGCATCGCTACGAACATCTTTTTTTTTCTTATGGATTCAGCAGTTGTAATCAGAGTGAAGCTACCCCGCCCAGCGTAGTAGGACTTCGAACGATGATTTTAAGTTGTTTTTTCTTATCTAAGCTTTCACGCTTCCGCTCATTGCCTGTATTTTTGTATAAAAATATTTCTCATAGTAAACATGACTTCTATCATCGGCACGAAAGATTTTGACGTTGAAAGTAATAGAAGAAATTGATTTATGAGTTTTCTAATTTGTTTTGAGAATACCTGATGAAAACATCATACGAGAAAAATACGTAAAAAACGAAATCAATTATTGATTTGATTATGATCTAATCGTTATTTTCTCTCTTGCAGTAAATCAAGTGCAAAGGCATCGATCATATCATTCATGTAGGAGAAAAACTAGACAAATTGATGAGCAGCATAATAAAATCATCATACTATGACAAACGCCAACGAACAAACATCAATCTTTCGATGCTTCTTGCACTCTCGATTGATGTGATGTCAAAGGGATGGCTCACGCCATGCTCGTCCTATGCTTTTTCTTTTTGTATCCAAAAGACAGAAAACAGACGAATAAAAAAAGGAAGGATAGGAAAAAAAAGTAGAACATGATGAGCGTGAGTTGACAGCAATTACCATAATAACAGATGGTCTTCTTGATACAGTAGTCTAGGGCTGCATCATATATATATTTCATTTTATTGCTTTCTTTTAAGATCTGTTAAATGAAATCGGCAGTAACAACTCCAAATTTCCTAAGAAATTTTTCAGCATCAGGCAAGTACACTAATAGTTTTTTATTCACTTTTTATATGAAAACAAAACCGATTGATTGTTCTTTTATTTTTGCACGATAGGAATTGATGAAAAGGCACTAACACAAGAATCACTTCGAACTGTTCATTCCGAGTCAAATGTAGCAAAATCTGTATTAAAAAGATCATCATCATCATCAGTAGTTTTCGATAACAATGATACGAACGATGATTATGAAAAGCAAGCAGATGCAACTATTGATGAAATATGGAAAATATTTAAAGATGAAAATGCTTGGACAGAAGAAGCAAAAAGTCGCGATGGACTTGATGTTGTTGTTTCAAAAGAGTTTCCGAAGTGGGGAAGAATTTTCCGAGTCACTGTAAGACAATCCCATTCAGAAAACATAAGATTTTTACTTTAAAACTTATGATTTCAAGAGCATTATCCCAGGATCTTACTCTGGTATTGTCGAAATGCTATTTGAACGACAAGAAGATATTCCAAAATGGAGTCCATCTGTGAATGATTGTAAAGTATGTTTAGATTTAATTAAATATACTTTTTTTTGCCAATTGCGAATAGGGTAAACGTCGCCGATTGTAGTTTTCATTTATTTAAATGACTGTCATATGAGTACGAATCCACGAGAAATTATCATGCATGTGTCACGATAAGCGTTTTTTGACAAGTATAATCTAGCGAATTTTACTTAAAAAATAATTAATTATATTTTACTTGCTAAACAATAGCAAATTTTTCTATCACCATCTAATTTAATTTCTGTTCTTGACAGACAGATTGGTGCATCTAAGAAAAAAAAACAGAAGTAATCTTTTACTATTGATAATTTTCTATTCAATATTTGCCTGATGTTGAAGGCGATTATCTTTTGAGATTAATAGGAAATATAAATTCCCGTATAGAGAATCACCCGCCAAGACATCTTCGAATACGAATCCTCATTTTGTGAAAATAAGATTTTGTATTGTTTTATTATGGCTTTGCTTTGTTTTGTATAGATATTAGAAGTCATTAATGATGATTTGTATATAACGTAAGTAAATATATTGTGATGTTTAGAATTCATTTTTTCTTTCGTTCTCAATTAGCTATCAACTAACAAATGAACAAGCACAAGGTTTTATTGCCAAGCGTGATTTTGTCAATTTAGCAGTACGTCGATTTATTGATGATACTGCAATACTAGCAGCGCAAGCATGTCTGCACTCGAAAATGCCGCCAAATAATAGGTAAGAGAGTTTCTTTCTTTGTTTGAAGCTATTCTATTGTCCTTCTAGTTGTGTTCGGTAAGTTTTATTGGTTATATAAATATGATTGAAATCTATATCGAATTTCTAACATAAAAGAGGAGAGAATGGGCCAACAGCGTATGTTGTGGAAAAAAATGATGAAGCAACTTGTAAATTTACGTGGTTGCTTAATGTTAACTTAAAAGTAAATGATTTCATTCATGATCTAAATTATATGTTTATGAATTATTTTTCTTGATAGGGCTGGCTTCCGCAGTATCTTATCAACAGTTCATTAGCTAGTGTTCAACTTAATCTTGTTGAATCACTTCGAAATCATACATCTAAAATTCTTGAGACAACATTATCTTCCTCATCATCTACGATTGCTGTCGATACAATATAATCTATTTTGTTTGTTGATTTGTATTTTGCATCAGAGTTGAGTATTCACTTTCTGTATGATTTCCTCCATTGTTTTTAATTTTCGTGTATTCCATATCGCTCAACAACTACCAAAAAGAGTAATTTTCTGTAATTATGTTACTATTACAATAGTTTTGTTTATCACAGCAAAACAAAAAAGAATAATTCAATTGATTACGAATGCTCGTACATCGATAGACTAGATTAGGGTTGAATGATCAAAGCAAATCCATCCGACCATAAACACTATACAAATACTGTTCTATTTGGCGTTGTATGATGGTGACTAAAGATTAACTCGTATGCGTATATAATTAGGAGACTTAAGTTCAAATTCTTTTGTTTTCTGCTCGAAATGACTTGTTAAAGAAAGGCATCGTCGCTCTATTCGATGAGTTTCGTTATTTATGAAAAATTTCCTATCCCATTTTGTTTTGGTAAATGCGAATTCTCGATGCAAGTATCGTCTTCAACAATGATTACAAGCGTATCCGAACATAATTGGATTTATTCTTTTTTAAAATGAATTCAGATTTATTTTGCACTCATGACCAAGGAGGGAAACTGATTTATAATGCTAGAAATCACAAGAGATCATTTTAGATAACGCTTTTTCAACTTTTTCAAATTATTAGACATAAGAGATAAATATACAATATTCTTTTATTCTTATTCAATTTCTATTAAATTTATCGCAAAATTAGTACTTGTTCGGTAGCCAGTCGCTAGAAGTTTTAATTGTAGAACAACTGAAAGCTCCTTATATTCGTTATTTCATAAAGTAGTCATAAATTAGTACGAAAAATCTTATAGATGAATGACACATGATTGAATAGTAACTACTACATAGTGTTCGTTCAACCTCGATATCTAGGACTTGATGTACCATGTCTCTTATTATGCGTTCTCTTTGTCATATAACTGACTGAAGGACACGCTTTCTTTAAGAAATACAGAAAAGGTCTATTGAACAATGCTGTAGAGCATATAGATCTCTATCATGCTGCACGTATTGATGATAAACAAATTTCAGCGTAATAAGCCAGAAAAGTCCAACAGATGACATTCAACATCTATAAAAAAAAGTGTCGCTAATAACGACGTTTAATGAAAATTCGTCGTCGATGCTAAATAAAGCTACAATTGGTGTCGATAATAAAAGCCGTATCGATCCGGATACTTTATATTTGTAAGGTGTACTTTGCAAAAGTATCATTTTTACGTTTCTGAAGTATCATCAGGCACTCGTGAAAAAATTTTTGTTTTTTACCATTACTACTGTTCACAAATACGTAGATAGAATGACATGTGTTGATCTCAAGTATTATGTGCTTTCGAACGTTTGTCTCTTCATAAGAGACATATGAAGCACTTTTGGAAGAGCCCAAAATCTGTTTTTAGCGGAAAAGACCGAAAATCGATGTGAAAAATTCATTTAAATTGAACCTACTCGACGTAGAATCGTTTACTCTATCAGAATATGCATGAAGATCTACATATAAGAATGCTCATCGGTTGATAATGGTCAAACACCGTGCCCAATGGGTTCAATGCTATAAATAGTGAGCTTACGGTGTAATAGAAAACGAGAAGAAAACAATGTGGTTTTCACTTACAATAGATAAAGCGATGAGCTCTTTTCATACAGATTATTTTTAGCAGTTTATCGGAGTGTTTCGTGATCGTTTAAATCAAACTCATTTTTATCGATTATCTTTCATTGAGGCATGTAAGAGTTGTTAGAAAGAACTTGCCAAGTTATCAGCTTTGAGTGAAAATCGTTTTGATTCACTCATGCAGCCATGGGTTTTGTCAGTTCAAGGAATCACTGTTTACAGCATTGGATCCATTGGGGGCGGTATTTGACCATTATCAATCTAGGAGCATTTTTATATGTAGATCTTCATATATATTCTTGTAGAGTAAATGATTCTGCGTCGTACAGGCTCAATTTGAGTGAACCGTTCACATAGATTTGTGGTCTCTCCCAGTAGAAACTAATTTATGTCTATTTCAAATGTGGTTAATATGTCTCGCATGAAGAGACAAGCCTCCAGAAACATACAATGTTTGTGATCAATACATCTTATTCTATCTATCTGTGAACATCAGAGATGAAAAACAAATTTCACGAATGTCTGAAAGGTACCCCAGGAATTAAAAAATGATGCATTTGGCAAGTATGCCATACCTGTATAAAAAGTGCTCAATATCGGTACGGCTTTTATTGTCGACGCCAATGGGGGAATAAACTGATTTCCAGGCATGAAAATCACCAGAAATCACTAGAAATCATCATACATTAAAGATGTGCATAACGACGCAGTTGTTAGAAGTTACAAGAAACAAATGTAAATAACTGTAAATCACAGAAATTCTCGAACTATATAGTGAAAAAAAAATATTAATTTCTATTGATTACTGATGATTTTTACTAATTTCCCTTTTTTTTCAGAACGTGCAATGTTTTCAGTGCCCACTGTTGATTTCTACTGATCTCTCATAATTTTTCAACATTTCTGAACGATTTCTGCTGGTTTGCAATGATCATATAAAAACTGATTTCCAGTCATAGAAATCACTAGAAATCAAGAAATCAAGAAATCAGTTTGTTCCCCCTTGCTCATGACTGTGTGTCTTCGCCATCAGTTTATCTGTTTGTATGTACTTTCACTGTTATACTGTTCCTAACAGTCACATGCCATTCATGTTGACTTGCCGTGCTAGGATATATATTCACACAACAAGATCAAGTTTTATCAAATTTTGTGTCAAGTTTTTTAATAACGATTAAATCACATGTCGCCGATAAACGTGCTAATATACCGACATAAACATACAATTGGGTTTAATGAAGATCCGCAATAATCTCATTTATTATTTGTCGTACTTAAAATACATTGGTTCACTGGGTCAAGAAAATATAGATTTGTCACGTGTTACGAATTGCGTATTAGAAATAAGAGCGGTCAAGGTCAATAATGTATTTTATTGACTTGAGAAACAGAAACAGAAAAAGCAAGATGAAAGAAACGAATATAAATACTAATTCAGTTTCCTTTAGACGAGAACATAGATATATATACAGTAAAACCTCTACAAATGAACACCTCTATAAAGTGACCACCTCCTATTTGAACGGTTGTGGGTGTTGTACACTATAAATAGGAAAAAAGGAATAATAAAACAGATTAAATTAGGAAAGAGATTAAGATTCAGATTAGAAATCGAAAATAGGAAATTTTTGACTGATTGGTTAAATAGAAACATAAATTTCTATTTTGTGATTTAATTTAAGCTACAGCTGGGCCTCTGTAACAACCTTAATATTGGAAGCATGTAAAGATGAAGCTATCAGCAAAAAAGAGCATATCTGCTCAATCAGTGACACCAGACCGATTTCTCTGCTCGACATCTTCCTGAAAGTATTAGAGTGACTGTTTCTGACAAGATTTCAACGGGTACTAAGTAATCGTGGAAATCTGCACGACTCCCAATCTGGATTCCGATCAAATTTCAGACTACATTCACGAGTACTTATTCTTATAGATCAAATAGCATTACTGATGAGCCCGAGTATACCAGTGGCAACAGTATTTGTAGATTTCAAACAGGCGTTCGACCAGCTATGGTGGGACGGATGCTTATATAAAGTAGCGAGACTAGACGTACCTAAGACCTACTTACTATGGATTGAAAGCTGGCTTAAAGACAGAGTGGGGTTTATAGAAATGAAAAGAATACGCTCAAAGTTCTTTTCTATCTGAAGAGGAGGACTTCACGGGTCGTGCTTAACTTTTGCTATATTCATCACATACCATTGTGATATGTGGACATTCTTTGAAACACCCTCCCTCCCTTCTTCGCCGGCGACCTAGCGTGTATAGTAGGAGGAATCTTGAGAGTAAATTACTCCCAACAATGTCTCGATCTAGAAAAGATACTAAAATCGTCATTTGAGTACCTTCAATATTATTCATTCCTATCTGTCCAGTCTATAAAATATGCTAAAACTGAGCTCATACGGACAGCCCGAGCGATCGAAAGTCCTAAATTTGAAATTTCGATAGGAGATAATGCAATCTCCTGAAAAAAACAGTTTTAAATGCCTAGCCTACCAGATCACATGTAAGCTAGGCTGGGGAAAAATGATCACTGAATACAAAAATAAGATAAGGCAAATAGTAGCGATCGTGAAATCCTGTCACATGTATGATTCCTCAACACAGAAATTTCGAAGAATCCTGTTCTCTGCCTTCGTGCTCCCGCTGTTTACGTGGCTGTTCGGGATATTCCCACTGCTAACGAACTGTCAACGGGACCATCTGAATCATTTTTATCTCATGTACCTGAAACGAACCCTAGGAGTATGGTTCTGGAACAATTATATTTTCTCATTACTATTCGAAGAAAAGTAGCTAGAAAATCTATGTAGTAAATACTGGACAAAGTACAAGCAAACGTTAAAGAAATCAGTAGATGGAATCCTCCTTTTCGAACAGCACACCCTAAATGTCTTTAGGACTTAGTGGCTGGAGAAAGCATTCGTCATGAAACATGTGTTCAGATCTAAACGCATAGTTCCACACGTTTTCACCATCGAGAAATGTCTAAAAATGGTTAGAGAACAGTGAAGAAAAGTCAATATCCAACTTCGATGAATCTGTTTTCAAGATACTGACAGAATTTTCAAACTCATTCCTATGAAATTAAACTAAACCAAACCAATCTTCCTACTCCTAAACTAAGGACTATTCCTTGACCGCCTTTCACCTTTGCATCAATCGCGCTACGAACCCATCTTATTTTCTTCTTGTTTTTCTTTGTTATTTTCTTTTTCTTTTTTCCTCTTGTTGTACCCTGGGCTTGATTAGAAATTTGTGCGTTTTGCTCTCATTTTTCTCTCTTTTTGCCTTCCTCTCACGTGGAAGCGACATGTACCCTCGTGATTACTTTCCGCTGGTGAAGGATAGGTATGCCTATCTCTAGTGTTATTTCTATTTTTCTATCTTTCTATCTGGCTTGTAGTACGTTTCGTCTCGATGTCTCTTTTATGAATTGCAACCTGCACCACTCATGATGTATTAATAGGCCTTCGGGCATTATTTCTTCCATTAAAGCATAAAAGAAAAAAGTCATGCTTAGCAAATATATTGATGGTCTCTACTATCGTTTATGAAAAAATAAAGCGTCAAAAATATAACATTTCCTGCTTCTTATTAATATTTGCTATCGATCTTATTATTTAAAAGAAAACAACCAGATCATATTTCACTTCAAACTCAGAACAACTCATTTGTTGATTTGTGAATTCAGAAAACGTTTTATTGCTGCCAACTGCATTCAGTAAAGTAATCGTATAATATTTCATGTTGCACGGTGTCCACATATTGATTGGCGGATTTAGTTGAAATGATGCTAAAATTCAGGGTGTTATTTCACGAAACAAATTTAAGCTTGATCATATGCAGTATCCTGAAACTTGTATTATTGACACTAATCCACTTAATTCTGACATATAAATATATGCAAATCAAATCAAATCAGGTCAAAAACATAGTACCAATAAAATGTCGTCCTTACTGTTGTTCCTCATAATATGCTCAATTACACCACATATAGAAGGATGGGGCAGGGTTGGCCATAGTCTAGTTGCTCATCTTGCTGAAAGTCTACTGGACGAAAGAGCACTCAAGTGGGTAAAAACTCGTTTGACAAATCAAATGAGTGAAATAGCCTTTTGGGCAGATACTATTCATTTTGACACAGACAATTTATTTGGTTTCAACGCATGGAGATGGTCAAAACCGTTACATTATATCAATACACCACCGTGGGATTGTAATTATATATACGAAAGAGATTGCATCAATGATAGATGCATTCATGGTGCATTGAAAAATTATTCTACACGACTAAAGACATTTGACAATAATGTACATCATCAGCAAGATTTTTTCTTTCTTGTTCATTTTGTTGGCGATATTCATCAACCGTTACATGCAGGCTTTAATAATGATGCAGGTGGAAATGGTGTTTCAGGTCTGTATTATTATCTAATGGAAGTAAAATAAAAGTTTCGTTTTCGTTTTGTAAAATATAGTTCGCTTTATGAATTCCACAGCCACAACTAATCTGCATTCATTATGGGATACCGGTATGTTGACGCATCGTATGCGTACTGAATTTGCAGGGAATATTAATACGTATTATGCATACTTGCATTCGAAAATGTTAAATGAAGCTTCAAAAATCAATGATGATAATTTTACACAGTGGGCTAGTGAAAGTTTAGATATTGTTTGTAAACAAATCTATTTCAATGAAATGAACGTGACGATGAATTCATCAATTAGGTATAATTTGGGCGAATGGTACTATCAACGAAGTTGGCCTGTTGTCGAAAAGCGTCTTATTCAAGCTGGTGCTCGTCTGGGTGCTTTACTTAATAGAATCTTAATAAAGCATACAGAGTCCACAAAGCCACCAGCTACAACATCACAACGTGGTTGTTACAATGCCGCGTTCTCAATAAAATTTTCTATGTCGAATTTTCTATTCATTTTTTTGGCGCTTTCTTATTCACTTGATACCAAAACTGTGGTATGATGATCTTTTGAATGTGTGCTTTGAAATAAAGTTGGGCGCTTTTTGTCATGTGTAATTCGTGCATAATGAGGATAAACATTAGCCATTGCTTTCTTATTTCTATGCAGAGAAGAATCGACAAATTGACTTTTCCTTCGAGAAAAACTTTTAAAGCAATAACGCATATTCTGTCGAAAATTATATTCATCCTAGTAAAAATGAAAAGAAGATCGTTTGAATGTTGATGTAGATCATTTCTATAACTTTTGTTATGTAATGTTGCTGAAATATATAGTTTCCATGTTTATTATAAGTGTAAACACCAAACTACTGCTCTCAAATATAACGAGCAGGACGGAGGGGAAAAGTTGAGTAATTTTTGTTTATCATCATTAGAAATAATATAGTACTTTTAGATGCTTTCTGTTTCTATTTAAAGAAATTCGTTTTTGGAAGTATAATAAAAACGTTTCTCGAAGCAATTTGATCAATGAATGTTAACCTTGAAGAGATGTTTAGGTACTTTGACAATTTCAGGAGCCAAAGTTTCGATCTACCCTTAAAGTATTTGACTTAAAATTATTAGCTAAACTTAGCTGTACAGTAATACGGATTAAATACCTATCGATTTCGTATCTAAATGAATACGAACAGATCACATCTTTACTATACATTACAACAATATAGTGTCCTTCTTTCTGGCTAATTTATGGTGTTAAAAATACAAAGAGCATTTCTATTTTAGTCGAACTAGGATGTGGGTGTGAGTTATCAACTCAGTTTGTTACTAAGTTAGTTGGTGACCAACTCAGATGGGGTTAATTAATCAAGTCACCATTAAAGTAGTTAGTTAGAATTAAGTTCTATATCTAGAATGGATCAAATTTGATTCGATATTTTTTTGTCCATATTTTTATTCGGCGAAGTTAGAATCGGCGAAAATAAAATTCGGCGAAGTTGACTAATTCATTTAACTTGATCAACATTTATAGCATCTTTTGTTGGCATGAGTTTTGTGCAAGTATATTCCACATCTTAGGATTTTATGCAAAACAGACAAAACCAGATTAGACCAACAGTAGTAACACTCACCTAATTCAACTAACTTTAATCTTTTTCTTTCAAATAAAATTCAGGTGTTATTCTTTCCATTTCTCTTCATCAATAGTTCAAAGATTTTTAAGCAATTTAATCCATCAGAAAAGAAGTTAATGATAAGCTGTATAAACTTGATTAAGAGCAAGTTTAATAACTAGAGACATACACAAATGATTATTCAAAACAATGTTCTAATTTGAACACTTGTTTCATCAGAATTTTCTTGATTGAAGTAAACAAATCATTTATACCGTTGTACAGAATAAATTTATATAAATTTCATTTTAATCTAAAGCTCTTGGTGTGTATATTGTATAAAAAATATATTTGTTGTTCGTTGAACAATATTTATTACAAATAAATTTAATTTCCATACAAGAATCGATTGTTCTTATAGTCGTTGATACCCTTAAGTCTGGGAGAATTGTGTATGTGTAATGCCTTTGCGCTTTTACGGCACCTTATACTACTAGTTATGATCAAATTTAGAAAAATGTGATTTTATTTGCAGTGCATTTCACTTTCAACGATATGGACATGAATCTGTTTCTACTATTACAATTCTATACAGTTCCCTCAACTGGAAGGAGGGTCATATGAAATAAAATGAGTTTACTGGCTTGATTGATTGTAGACATGCACATATGCCAGGTCACGTGTTCAAATGTATTGTGAGAGTTATCAAATTTCATCGAAAGTAGTCGATGTTGATGAATTCAAATCGGAGTCTTATGTTGAAGAAATATTGTTTGAGTAAAATGATTTTCGTGCAGAAAGTGCTATTAAAAGAAAAGTCGACTGGAGAATAGTGAATCTGAAATTACCTGTGAAAACTATCTATGCAGTTTTTACAAGAGAAAAGGTTCTTGTAATTATTCAATAATCTTCTGTTGCCAAAGAGTATAACAAGAAGGAGTGGCTAGGTGTGAGTGGTATCCCACGCGGGTGTCGCTCGCATCCGACTTTTACTTTGAAAATTTCATTAAAAGAATGATTTATACTGTTCAAATCCACTGGAGTAATGTCTGCCCTCTTGATCTAACTGGCGAAATAATTAATCATAAATGATGAAACGCTATAAACTCTTATGTGAGAAACTCTTTGAACGATTTTCTTCTTGGTGTACGACATCTAGATCATGTGCCGATATTGATGACCCGCTTTGCTTATTTATTTTCCTTCTCTGTATATTCTCACTCATATATACATACATGTGTTATGTATGCAGTTGTTACACTCTGGATAGAATGAAGTAGCGAATAAACATCATTTGCTGATAGTGGCAGTTAACTACTCCTATTCAGTGTCTTTGCATGCATTAACATGTAATGATTGGTCAAATAATATAACGAGTAATTTACTGATTAAGACGTAACTCGACTAGTTTCAACAATACATCATTAAGAGTTATTGAATAAGCAATTGACACCAGTAAATACACTAGAGAATGAATGCGATTATGAAAGGAGTCTTAGCTCCTAATAATCGATTAAAATATATTACGGCATTAGCTTTTCTATTCATTTTCATATTCATTCTTTACTATATAGGCTAACACATACTTGCGAGTACATACGATTAGCATTGCATCTTTTTATTACGATGATTAAGATATTTTTCACATAATTTTACATGAGGATGATCAGATCCTAAACAATAACGTAAAATATTGATTGCTCGTATTGTATGCTCAACCGATTCGCTGAGCTGGGGGACGCTTTCTAATGCCGATGCTATATTGAAATGACTTACTGCTTGTGATGTATGAGCGCCCGAGAGCGTTTTCTCTTGGATTCCGAGTGTCTTTTCGAAAAAGGAGAGCGCCCTTCTATGATCCCCCAACCATTGATGTAGTAAGCCAATCATGTTATAACTCATGGCTAGTTGAACATCAGTTGTTGAAAGTATTTTTTCTTGAATTTTGAGCTTCTTCTCATAATATGGAAGTGCAGAGAAATATTCTCCGATAAATATATATATATTAGCGATAATATCATATGTTGTCATAAGATCAGGGTCAGTCGATGAGAGTGTTCGTTCTTCAACTTCGAGCGTTTTTTGGTAATATAAAAGTGCGCTCATGTTGTCTCCCATATTGCGGTGTACTGAGCCGATGTTGTTGTAGGTTACAGTCAATGAAACGTGACCAGGAAAAAGTGCTTTTTCTGCTATTCGAAGCGTTTTCTGGTAATAAGAGAGTGCGTTCGGATACTCTCCTAAGGAATCATACGCTATGGCAATATTGTTATATGTTGCTGACAAATCAGGATGATCAGAAGGAAGACTTTGTTCCTGAATGTCAAGTGCTTTCTTATAGTACAATAGGGCAGTATTTTGATCACCTATTGCATCATAAACAGCACCAACATTATTGTACGTGATAGCTAGATCGGGATGCATAGCGGGAAGCGTTTTCAGTTCAATTTCCAGTGCTCTCTCGAAATTTGAAAGTGCCGATGGATAGTTTTCGATTTCATTATACACTGCGCCGATGTTATTGAAAGTCGTTGCCAGATCAGGATGGTTCAATGGTAAAGCTTTCAATTGAATGTCAATTGCCTTTTCATAATATGATAGTGCATTCATATAGTCTTCCATCATTCTATGTACGGAACCCATGTTGTTAAATATTCCAGCCATATCGATATGAGTAGGTGGAAGAGATTCTTGGCGGATCTTAAGTGTCTTTTTAAAGTATGACAATGCGATCACGTAGTCCCCCATTGAAATATTGACTGAACCTATATTGTTATATGTTATTGCCAGATTTAGATCAGTGGGTGAGAGAACTTTTTCTTCAATTTCAAGTGCTGTTTGATAATATGAAAGTGAAGTAGAATAGTCTCCCATTGAGTCATAAACTGATCCTATATTGTTATAAGTAGTAGCTAAATCTGGATCAGCGGATGAAATAGTGTTTGATTCGATTTCGAGTACTTTCTCGTAGTTTGAAAGTGCTGATGAGTAGTTTCCAAGTGAATGATGCATGTCGCCAATATTATTGTAGACTGTGGCTAATGAGAAATCACCAGATGAAACGAACTTTTCTTGGGTTTCAAGCGACTTTTGATAATACTTCAGAGCAGTAGAATGATCACCCTTTGATCGGTATAATCTGGCAATATTATTGAACGATGTTGCTAGTTCAGAATAGTTGGTTGGACATGTTCTTTCATGAATTTCAACTATCTTCTCATGGTACGATAATGCATTGTAATCTTCTCCCATGCATTCGTATACTGAAGCAATGTTATGAAAGATTTGAACCTTTTCTATATGAAAAGCTGAATCATTTTCTTGTTGTAGGATTGTGCATATTTTCTGAAAAAATGATATTGCAGCGGAATAATTTCCATCCATACGCTGCAGTTCACCAATATTGTTATAAATTGTAACCAATAAAGAATAATTTGGTGGTACAGCATTTTCGATTATTGCAACGGCTTTTTCATAGTAAGACTGTGCGATTTGATTCTCTTTCATTGAATGATAAATCGAAGCCATATTATTATACGTCTTCGATAGATCAAGATGATTAGCTGGCAGAGTTTTTTCTTGTATTTCAAGCGCTTTCTCATAATATGTTAACGAAATAGAATATTCTTCCATTGAATTATACACTGATCCTACTCTATTATATGTTTCTATCAGATCAGGATGTGTAGCAGGTAGACTTTTCTCTAGAATATCAAGTGATTTTCGATAATACGAAAGTGCAGTCGTATATTCTCGGAGAGAACTATGCGTATTACCAATATTATTGTACGTCATAGCTAAATCTGGATGAGTCAGAAAACATCTGTGTTCTTGAATTTCTAAAGCCTTTCTATAAAATGACAGTGCATCTGAAAGATTTTTCATGGAATTATGCACAGATCCAATGCCTATGTAGATAACAGCGAGATCTAGATGAGTAGGTGAATAGTTTTTAAGTTGGATCTCAAGTGCTTTCTCGTAGAAAGACAGTGAAGTAGAATAACTTTCCATGGACTTATACAGCATACCAAGATTAGTTAGCGTACGAACTATATTGGGATGCGTAGAACAAAGTACCTCTGATTGGATTTTGGTTGCTTTGTTAAAGTACGACAACGCCAGCGCGTGGTCACCCAACACACAATGAATATAACCAATATTGTTGTAGCTAGTGGCAATATCCGAATGATGGGGTAAGTACGATTTTTTCTGGATTTCAAGTGCTTTCTCGTGATATAATAGTGCATTAGGATAGTTTCCTAGTAGCTGTTGCAACGCACCAAAATTATTGTAAGTAGTAGCTAGTTCAAAATGAAACGAGGGGAACATTTTTTCTTGAATTTCAAGGGCTTTTGAACAGTAGGAAAGTGCAGTTGAATATTCTCCAATCGATTGGTACACAATAGCCATATGATTGCATATAGTTGCGAAAGTTGGATGCGAAAATGGAAGGTTTTTCTGTATAATATCAAGAGATTTTTGATAGTATAACAGCGCATCTGAATGTTCTCCCATAATTTCATACACATCTCCAATACATTTAAAAGCTGTAGCTTGGTCAGAATGAATAGATGGAAGCATATTTTGTCTGATGTTAAGTGCTTGTTTGTAGTATGAAAATGCTTTAGTGAAATATCCTAAAGCATAATGAATTGAGCCAATATTAATGTAGGTTGTGGCTAGATCTAAATGATTTGATGGAAGAATTTTTTGTTGGATCTCAAGAGCTTTTTCATAGTATATCAATGAAATTGAATAGTCACCGACTAATTGCTTGATGGAAGCAATATTGTTATAGGTAATCGCTAATAGAAAACTATTCTGTGAAATATTTTTTTGTTTGATTGCAAGTACTTTTTCGTAGTAGGAGAGCCCAGTCGTATAATCGCCACTCAATTTACATGCAAAACCAATACTATTATAGGTTGTGCATAAATCTAAATGGTTCGATGGAAGAATAGCTTTTTTAATTTCAAGTGCTTTTTCATGATATGATATTGCAGTAGGATAGTCACCCATGAATCGGTGTACGCTTCCAATAGTGTCATAGGTCTCAGCTATCGATAGATGATTGCAGGGCAAAACAGCCTGGCGGATTCTTAGCGCCTTTTCATAGAATGACAAAGCGCTGCTATGGTCTCCCATTAAATCATGCACTAATCCCAGATTATTATAAGTTGCTGCCAGATGAATATGTGTTGGTGTAAGAACTCTTTCTTGGATTTTTAACGCCTTTAAATGGTATCTTTGTGCACTTTCAAGATCTCCCATTCGGTAATATAACGTTCCAATATTATTTAAGGCAGTTGCAATATCTGGATGCGTGGATGGAAGATATTTTTCCAAGATATCAAGCGACTTCTCATAATTTAACAAGGCACTATTATTTTCTCCCTTTGATTGAAACGCAGCGCCAATATTATTATAAGTTATGGCAAGATCGGATTGTTTGAATTCAGAAGTTTTTTGTTGCAACGCTAGTGCCTTCTCAAAATGCGACAAGGCATCTGAGTAGTTCCTCATGCACTCGTGTGTCTCACCAATATGATTGTAGGTTGTTGCTACTAAAGGATAATCCGATAGATTATTAATTTGAATAAGTTGGAGAGTTTTATAATAATTTGACAACGCCTGCAATCCATCACCTTTAAATTGAAGAACCGACCCTAGTTGTTGATGTAAATGAGCTTGATCTGCCCAATCATCGTTTGATACTGTTTCAAGTAAAGTTTGAAATAACAGTTGAGCTTTATCGAATTCTCCCATTTTGATCATCATTACACCTAACCGGTGTTTCGCTGTTAGTTCTTTTGTCTCTGTACGTATGTACTCGGTGAGACGCTGGAGTTGTTCATCATCGTCATTCGTAGATGTTAATTTAACAAACCATAGTCGATCTTCAATGAGTTCTAGCTCGCCAATCCGAAATACAGTATGCATTGAGAAGAGAATTTCATTTTCATGATCCGAATGAATACTAATATTATCCAATGAAGCAAAAGGTATCGATATGTTATTTGGTATAATTTCGATTTCAAATATGATTCCTATTCCATCCAGATCGCTTCGAACGCTATCAGCAAAAAGAGAAGATACTTGATAGCTTGTGCTTGTCGAGAGAAAATTGTTAAATGAAAGAAGACCACCTTCACTCTTCTTTAATTTCTCAAGATCAGAAATTGAAATAGCTTGGCCTCGGTAAATTATCTTGTGTTTTGTTGGTATTGTTTTTGAGTGTATTTGTTGGATTTCTTTATGAAGTTTTTCTATGAAAAAGCCCATTTTGAGTAAAATTTCAACATTCTGCGTTCTTAATGCTCTATTAAGCGTCACATAAATCAATGGTTCTTTCGTGTACCACCAAATGGGCGAGTGATCTTCAAAATCTCTTGTGAAGTCTGCTAGTGCAGACGATTGCACTGCACCATTTTGAGCATGGTAGAATTTTATGAATTCTATCTTAGCTTTTTCATCGTATCCCATTTCGAGAAAAATTTCTTTGAGTAGTTTTGTATACATAAATGAAGGATCTAATCCATTCAAATCAAGAATAGAAGCCGGTGAGATTATGCTCATGGATGTGAACTTTTTTTCACACTGCTTGATGTTTCTCATCACTTGTGCACAAATAAATGCCATATTGTCAAAAATACCTTTAACTTTTTTCCATTCTTGCAATAATTGTTCGGACTCCACTTTGTTGTCTGATAAAATATAAATAGAGAATACCTTCAGTATGTCATGGACTAATGGTACAAAAATATCGGCGAAACCATGTGACAAGATAAGAAACACTTTCTGATTGTCGGCATCTTGTAGAAAATTCAAACATGAAGTAAGTTCATAGAATGTTTTAACATGTTTGAATGCACGTTGAAGTGTAACAATAGAGTTAGTTTTTTCATGAATATTTGAATCGAGCCACACAATAGTAAAGTCTTCAGTCACGTAATCAATTGAACTGTGTAAGACTTCCGCAGATGGTGGATCACTCTGCAACATTCTACAAGTATCTATAATGAAATATTTACAGTACAGTATAGTGTCAAGACACTACTTTTATGTATTGCATTTAATGTGGTACTCTATAGGTTTACTAAAATAGAAGAAGCCACTAGATCATATTTTTTATATTCATTGAATGCTTCTGTTACTGAAAAGTAACTAAAAGCTGTTCTAAGTACTATCAAGTGGAGAACTGCAGGGACTAGACTTTAGTAAAATATCCTGAAGCATATAAACGTTTCTAGTATACATCGCTTATACATTAATTATGCATGATTGAAATCAGTATGAAATTTTAATTTTCACTTTCAAATTCCACTCATTCGAACAAGCAAGATCACTATAAACATTCAAAACAGCTGTGCGTTAACCCCGTTATTTTTAAGAAACTCAACTATAAAATGCATCTTTTAAAATCGAAAGCGTGGGTATTTTGGAAAACCGATTTTTTTCTTTGAAACGATACCTTCATGTTCTCTGTACTATATCTTTCAGTTGGATATTGCTGGTGTTTTCATATTCTAGAAATAATTTTACTCATAATCCCATGCTATTTTACTATTATTTCGCGCTCAGTATTTTGAAAGCAACACAATGTTCTATTGGAACATATTGTACAGAGAGCGGGACGATATCATTTTAAAGAAGACATCCTGTTTAAAAAAAAGAATTCGTTTACGAATTTAAAAATTTTTTCAAAATAATGATCTCTACATTCGCTGCATACTAACTTCACTCGACCATATTACGAAAATGATTCATTGTGGAAACTAATTATATAGTTATTAAATCTGCACAGCGATGTTTCTTTTTGAGATGCGTAAAATCTGAAATCAAAACAAAATATTTCACAGTCATATGAAGTAATAAAAATGAATATAGAGGTGATACCTAATCGAAATGTTAAGATGCGTTATAGTGTTCTATCAAAGTCTAGCACCTTATGCTCTATACTCAATCGTAAAAAAAAACAGCTTTTAGTTATTTTTCGATCACAAAAAATGCACTGACTATCAAAGTTATACTTAACTGCTTTCTTTTACTTCAACTTCAAGGCTTTGAATACAAATTTTAATAACGTCTCTAAGTTTCTTTTTTAACCACAATGAATAACTCGTGAAAGTTAATTGCGTTTTTCTGTTAGAGTAAGCACATGGCTGCATTAGTCAACAAGCACAGCGATCAATTGGTATGCAAATGTGAAGCAACATGGCGCATATGAAAATATTTTAGTCGCCAACAACAGAAGTGGCGGGGAAAATAATGCAGAAGAAAGAAACAAAGAAAGTATTTTTTTACTCATAATGTTGTCTAGGAACGTCGTCAAACACAGCCATGTACGACAGTAATAAAGCCGAAGAATGAGCAAATCCGTAACAACAACTCTTCGAGAAATGGTGAGATTGGAAATGTGGGTTATGGTGTCAATTGTGACGCACGAATACGTCCACACTCTCTACAGACAATGAGTGGTCGATCCGCTGTGCAGAAAAAATTGTGATTCTTCGTGTTAATACCGCTGTATTAAGAGAAGGTTTGCCAGACAATGAATCATCTCAACAAAAAACTAAAGGCATGATTGGTTACGGCATATTTTATCCACCAGATTCTTTAGTTGCAAAGTATATATGTAACATATTATAGAATATTACGTATTTGTCTCTTCTCGAGCTTGCAATTTCCAAATAACTACTCATTTGATTACACTCTAGTTATCACTTCAGTTCCTTTTCCGCGAATCAGTCTATAAATATTTGAGATAGCAGTTATCATACGATCTTTGTCTAAAAGAATCGCATCTTGTTGTTTTTCTATGAATCATGTTTCGATAATCATTGTTAAATTATTGGCATGGTAAGATCAAGGTGTGGGTGTGGGTGTCTTCTCTTTTCACCACGCATCCGCACCCCTGAAACATTTTGAGTAGACGCTGAATCTATAGTTGAACATTTTCTTTGCGTGCTATTTTGTGTTAAGAGACTATTATATTATGATAAAGAACATTCTTAGATTTTAAGGGGGAGGGGGGAGTCGCGACCCCCTAATTTTCTGATTTAATAGGCTCATTCGATAGAGCATATTTTTTTACGTATATTCTCAAATTTTAACGTTATTTGCATATATCTAGCCTGAGTTATAGTCAAAACAAGAATCAATTTTTTGATAAAAATTTGTCCATGGATGTATCCAGTTAGAAGCTGGTTTCGAACATAAATTAAAAGCGAAACGAAACTATTCATACATGAATCGATAGAGAATTTTCCCCTCTATCTGATACTTTCTGAAGAAGCTTGAAAAAAGATTCCTTTCATACCGTTTGGTACTTAATACCTTGACTAGGACACCCTTTTTCAATTCAACGACTTTCTGTCGTGTTTTCGTCATCATGAATGTGCTAAACGAGAATTTCTCATGTATCATTTGATAGAGAATTTCAAGCGCTACAACTTTGCTACACATCATATTTTCTGAATTCAATTATTGAAAACGGTAGACGCCATTTTCTCTTACCGTATAAAATTTTAATTTCTGAAAAATATGAAATTTTCAGGATTTCGCAGATAAAAATGACTTTTTGCGATATTTCACTTCATTTATGTGAATACTGTTGGCTTTACTATGTAGTGTTGATAGAAAATAGAGGAAAAGCGAGTAAGCAACCAGTGCCATCAGGTATGTATTTTAGTCGATGTTTCAAGAATTCTCATTGTGGGTTATAATTGACACCGATTTCATTTTTAGTTTTTTCGAAAGCATCCAACCTTTTTCTCTTATCAATAAAACGAAGAATGTTACGGTTGGCCAATAGCGACAGCAGAATATTTCGCTCGAAATTCTTAAAACCAACGGTTGATATACTGTATTTTCTTCTCGTTCTATTGTAACAATGTCATCGGATGAAAGTTTTTTCGACGAAGATCTTGATATAGCTTCATCAATTGATTCATCTGACTGAGTTCTTCGTTCGCCATCAATTTTATCAAAATCAAATCGAACAATATCATCAGATCTCAATCACGAAATATATTCACACAACAGGAGTAGCAAAGAAACTATCCTGCAAACGAAAAATGTTTCACGTAGTTTTCAGAAAATAAGATTGTCTATGGAAAGGTCAGCTATGCGATATCGAGTAATAATAGTGAAGGTTTTGTGATTCTAGTGCTAAGATGCCACTTATTTTATATTATCATTATTAGGAATAAATACACCACATCGATCCAATTTCTACAAACAAATTCATCATTTGTAAGCCAGTTAATTTTTCATAATTAATTTTTGATAGTTTCATGCAGATATGATCAACTATTTGATTTTACTCATATTGACTTTTTGTCCTTGATCGATGATATCCGTCGTAGTAAACAATGTGAACCAAATGATGTTTTGAATCTCACTGTCTCTCTTGATGGTACTTGGAAAAAGAGAGGCCATCAATCAATGTATGGCATTGTTTTTCTGATTGAAGCCGAGTCAGGCTATTGTTTAGATTTTGAAACGTTAAGTAAGCGATGTGAATTGTGTGAAGTAAAGCAACGTATGTATATTAACAGCAAGCCAATTTAAAAAAAATGGGTAAGTGCTGGAGCTCTGCTATTCAGCAATATAAGTAATCATTTCAGTACGAGGTACGCCAAACAACATGTTCGAAGACGTGGGATGGTAGTGCAGGTGGTATGGAAAAAGAGGGTGCGAAGAAAATTTTCGAAAGATCTATCGAAAAAGGTACTATAATCCACTCATTACATTTCTTTTGACGTCAATATTTAATCCGCTGAATATTTGCATATTTCTACTATACATATAAATTAAAAAGCATATTTAACTGCAAATATTCATCAGATTGGTTTTTACATTTATCCTCAAGATTTTATTACACAATGAATTAATATTTAGGACTACGCTACACAAATATGATTAGCGATGGTGATTTAAGCGCCTACGAAGCTGTTAAACATACCTATGTCAATGCGCTAATAAAGAATCTTATACATTCTGGCAAATTTACCAATCATTCATCAATGGATTCCAAAGATGAAAATATCAATATGTTTTTGTCAAAACTTTCTTCGGAACAATATGAAAATAATCTTGTTACAAAAGAAGATTGTATCAATCATGTGAAGAAGCGAGTTTCAAGTCACCTAAAGACATTGAAGAGTCTATATAGTGGTTTTGAGAATGTACGCGAAGAGAATCTTACATCAGAAACAGAGAAAAACAAACATATTCAAGTTAGATATCACATTTTAATATATTCAAATGCATAGTCGTCAAATGATGATAAGAAGGACAAGGAAAACCTACTCTACTAAATATTTTTTATGCTGCTTATGAATATAAAGTCGATGAACAAGAAGAACAATATCAACAAAGTTTAAATCAATTCGAATTGCAATCCTGTACAAGAGATCAAATTAATGGAATGTCTCTCATCGATTATTTCAAAGCTTATATGTTACATCATACTAATCAAATTATTGCAGAAATATTTCAAAAATTAACTTATTTTCGATTGAACATGAGTCATCGTTATCAACGTTCATCATCTGTTAAGGCGGTAGTCGGTGTATCTCCTGAAGTAACCATAGATATTCTTCATTGTCCTTTTAAACCAGAAGAACTATCTCATCTATCTCTATGTAAGCATAGGAATAACTATTCGTATCAATTATGATATGTTAATAATTTCATCTTGTGTTATATTTCATAGGTCCAAGTTATATTCGATCAAATCAAAGTGCTCTTCAACCAATAAAGCATCGTGAAACTCAAATAAAAAATAATCTCAAAGATATAAAGGATAAAGTTAAACGTCAATTAACGAACTATTGTAAAAGAGAACCACCAATAGCGAGAATGAATCAATATTCTGAGCTACTTGAAGGTTTACTACGACAACATTATTTGACTCCATTATCTTATGCTGATCGTATGCGTGCTCAACGAGAATTCCAATTAGTCAAGTCTATTCGACGAAAAGCACAAAGAGCAAAACTTATTATACGTGTATGTGACAAAGGTGGTGGTCTACATATTGGCAATAAAATTGATTATGAAAGAAAAGCAGCTAAATATCGCGATGACACAAAACCCTATCAAGAATTATCATACAATCCATTAATGGAAATATTCACTAATGTTACAAATGCAATCAATGTTCTCAAGAATGATAAACAATTGAACTTGAAGAATTATAATCGTCTAATGCCAAAACGAGATGATGTCAGGTTATCTTACATGTATTTTAATCCTAAGCCACATAAGGTTCATTGTTAAACTTAATATTGCTCTTTATTATAAAAATTATTTTTTTTCTTGTTTCTATTTAGGCAGGAACACCATTACGACCCATTATGAATACAATAAAAGCAGTAACAAGACCTATTTCTGATTTCTTAGATGAATTAATTCGACCTATTTTTGATCAATATAATAAAGATAACACAATCATCGATGGTGTCAATCTCATTAAACGTCTTGAACAATATGCTACTGATGGTCATCTCAAAGAATCGACTCAATTCTGTACTTTTGATATTAACAATTTATATACGATGCTACCACAAGATGAATCCATACGAATTCTAGGCGATTTTCTTCGTCATTATGTTGGTGAAAGAATTCAAGGTATATCTATTACGACTATTCAAAAATTGGCAGAAATTGTTTTAAAAGAAAATGCTTTTGTCTACGATCATAAATTCTATAAACAGATTATTGGTGGTGCGATGGGTTCACCATTTACATTAACTCTAGCCAATATATTTATGTGGCATTGGGAAAAACGATGGGTTCGACGACAAAAAAGTAAAAATGAAATTTATGGCAGGTATGTCATGTTTAAATATACATATATAGATTCTATTATTTCTATTAATAATTCTAGATATATTGATGATGTTTTCTTCACATCGAACGAACCGATCGAAGTAGTTCAACAACTATTAAAAGATGCTAATGGATGGCATCCTAACATTAAATTAGAATCGAACATTGGAAGCAGTGTCCCATTTTTGGATATTCTCCTGACGAATAACAATGGAGTTCTTCATACGTCCGTTTATCATAAACCATCAGCTGAACCATATGTTGTTCCATTTATTTCGGATCATCCACGATATATATTTCAAAATATTATACAAACAGCTCTTGTTCGAGCAATACGATATTCATCGACATTCGAAGCATTTAATCATGAACGTCGTGCTATTCGATTGATGCTATTATTCAACGGGTAAGTCATCTATTTATAAATTAATAAAATCATACATATGTTCATGTTTCATTTCAGTTATCCGACCACTTATATTGATAAACAATTTCGAAAAATCTTTGGTAATTACATAACATCAAATTCAATTTTGCCATTAATCAATAATGAACACAAATTTTTTCAACTACGTAAAGAACATATGAAACAACCAACCGCTCAGCATTCACAAGTTGAAGCACGTATTGCACTATTCGAACAAAATAATATAGACAATATCGTTGAAGATATTATCCCGATGGAATCCACAACGACAAACAAACGTAAAACTAACAACGTTCCAGATAAAGTGATCATACATTATACTCATGAGAAACGATTTACGACCATGAAAAAAGATATGCATACAATTTTTGAAAAATCATTTGAAGGCTATGGCTTAGAAGCTGTTAGACTCATTGTTGGCCATCGAAACAGTCCAAATTCAGAACGTGAACTGATACATAAACGACCACCTCTCAAATATCTTACATTAAAACAATGAAAAGGTAAGTGATAATTTTCATTGTACCAAATACTCATCGTTCTTCGCATTCGATAGATATAATCATCCGTATTATATTACACTCATCATCCATCACCGCGTCAACATTGAAACCAACAATGCTCATCCATCATTGAACAATAAACGCCTTATAGTACATGTTTTGACTATAAGCTAGGGTCTATTTCTGTTTACTATTATTCTACTTCAAATATTCAATGTAAATAAATAAGCAGTCATATTCGTCTATGAACACTTTTGTTGCCAACATTTTTCTACGATAAACCTATGAAATTATTTTTCTTTCAGATAATTCTTATTCTCCAAACTTTGAACATGTTCAACCAATAAAACAAATCGTTGGACCTTACAATTACAAAAGATCCAACATATCACTTCTTCAGAAACAATCTTTTATTACTTTTCGAAGTAACAGTAAAGATTCAACTTTGTTTTGAATTTTTTCTTCGGAAAATTATTCATTACGGGTGCCATTTGAAAAAGCTCGTTGCTGAGATGAAATATCGATATCATGGTAGCTTAACACACCCACACCCACACCCTCAAGATTTTGATTGGCTAGACTATAGTTCAGAAGAAGTCTGATAAAAATTCATCGATAAATTATATTTCTAGTAGTCTCAATCAAAGGAATACGATTTATCTCTTACGCGATGTAACCTACTGAACGACCATCTAAAATGATCGATGATTAATGGAGAAAATTATAATAAAAGTGCGTGTGTAGAAATAATGTAAAAAAATATACATCCAAGCTCATTCCTACTTGTTTGTTACTGGCAGGATGAGATACATATTTGTCTAACACTTGCAATGGGTTGTTTTTATCAGTCTGCTCTTTCAGACTCTGATGCTGAGATAGGCTTCACGCTGTCATTTTTACAAAGTTAAGATATGAATATAATGAAAAACTAAATTGGCAGACGTATTTTCACGTTTTTACTCATATCCTACCTAGTTAATAACGATTTCGGCTGAATAAAAGTATAATTTTAAATAATAATTCAGATTTCATCGCTTGATAAATACAAGTCTTGTCAGTCTATTTAACTTTGAATAATGAAAAATAAATGAAATTGACTTGAAAACTTATTAACGACCGCTATATACTTCCTCTGCATCTCTCTACTTCATTAGAAAACAAAACGACGATTCTATTTTGCTCTAAAAGTAGAGATAAAAATAAATGAAAATGGCACGCAAGCTTCTACTATCATGCAATCGTCGATAATTGCATTCAACAAGTCAAAATTTCATACTGAAAAATTGCAACACATTGGCTTACTCAACTAAACGTGCCCTACAGTGCTCATGGAATGGTTACGATTCCTTTCCAACCCAAAGCAATCTATCTAATAAATACCATAGATGTCCTGCTTATGCTATTTTCTCTAGTTGTAAATGTTTCATAAATTGATTGTAAGCACTATTGAACACCAATAGCAGATTCAACATAAAATGAAATATATACATTTCCATGAGCGCTAACTATGCAAAAGATGCGATGATGAAACTTTTATGAACTTGAAAATATATTTCGAGAATGACAATGTGGCAATACCAAGATATTTCAGCGTTAAACCACTTTGTAATTTCGAAGTATTCTAAACACATGTGATGACTCACGATTACCTGCAACAATCTGATAACTCATAAATATATCATATTTTATTGTTGATAACATTAGTTGTATGTTTGCCTTCGTCTATCAAGCAATAAATTATAATCATGGAAATACTACAGAACACTGCTATTACAAATAGGAGACAAACTGAACAAGTTGTGTTATCATTTGATATTTACGACATTATTTGCATGATTACATAAAATAAACAATAAAATAATATATTTTCAATCTGAATATTGAACCTAGACATAATACCACAGACCTGAAGTTGTGAATTTCACATTTTAGTCTTGCCAGAGACTCCACCACAAGCTTTCTCGTGGTAAAATAGAGTCAAATTTTATTTTTATTTTTTGTCTTATTCATCCAACTTTCACATACACTTTCTTTCAAGAATGTTTACACATCATCAGAACATCGTTAGAAAACTGTTGCTAGCCGACTTTAAGGTGAAAAAAACATGAATTACTTCAACTGATTATTATACACATTAATTCCCGTAGATATTTTGTCTAATTTGTTAGTGCATCCTCCAATGGTCACCCAAGAGTTTTTATGATCGAAAATTACAGTTTGCTCATTTTTACAGCGATAGATTTGTTTTTTGTGAAAACCTTTTCTATCATAATAAGATGCTTGTCGAAAACAATAATCTATTGTGCAGATTTCATTTACAAATATAATTCAATTGGATAGAAACAAATTAGAATAGAAATGATTTGAACTGAGAAACAATATAATTCTTTTTTATCCAAAAACTGATAAATACGTGCGAAAGATTTGATCAGTTGTAGATTATCAAAACAAGAGCAACTCTTTTTCGGGACTCAAATTATTATGAAAAAAGGTGCGTACGGCATGGAATGTTATTCTCAACAATGTCGTTTAGTTACCAAGAAAAAATTCATTTTTTTGTTTCTTTCTTTCGCTTTTAATTCTGTATGGACTAAGAAATAAAAAGAATAACATGTTTCTCGTTCTCCAAGTTGGCTTTTGCTCGTCAAGATTGAATAGAAGAAGATAGCTTCGATGACAATCCTCATTTATAACAGATAAATTAAAGTCCGACAAGTGAAGATCCAATTGCAAGAGAAAATCGGATCGATTATTTCTAAATTTTATTGAATCATTTAACAATAACATGAAAACAAGGGTTAAAGTTACGTATCGATAAGAGCTAGATACAGCCAAGGGAAATCGTCATAGCTAAATTTTGATTAAATTCTCGATTCTCCGCGTGGACTCGAACTTTGAATTTGTATCTAAATCAAGACGAATCTATTCAACTAATTATTGTCCGATTTAGTAGTTCACTTTTGTCGAAAAATCTTTTTCCTCAAAAAATTTGCACATATTCTGTCATCAGGAATCATATATCACTAACTCCAAATATATAAACTGGTAAAAAGGTTGCTAAATTCATTCTTATTCTAACCGATTTTTGGTTATACAAAGTAAGCTTTCAACAGCCAACATTAAAGAAACATAAAAACATTTATCTGACCATCTCACGTCAACATTGGCGTCTTTAAAATCATCCAAACAGTGATTCATTTTATTTGGATTTGGATTTGGATTTGGATTTCTCTGATGTAACCATCGGCAACATATTAAAACATAACTCTGAGACATTTCATGTCTATTCACTAATTAAACAACAACTGAATTCAACTTTCATCGGTTTTCGTTATTACCGATGCAATTTGTTCGTCACGAACGTCATTGAATCGGCACAGAACAGAAGAAAAAAAATCAGCGTTGTACTCGAAATTCTTTGAGAATGCATAAATAATCAAAAATAAAGCATAAAATATGAAGAAATATTTCTTTTTTAAAATTATATTAACTCTGTTTTTCTCGACATCGTCTCTTTACTCATCTGTGAATAATATCTGAATTTTTTAGCTGACTTCTCATTGGAAGTGAAAATAATAATAGTTTGCCTACTGACTCCATAGTCTACAGAAGAAGTTTTCATCAAATAATTTCCATGTATTGGATTAATTATGATTTTTATAAATAATTTTTTCTTCTAGAAATATTCTATTTTGAATAAAATCTTCAGAATGGATATTCATGGTAACAGAAAAAATATCGGTCATATCATGTTAATTTTAGTTGATGTGTTGAATCTCGCTGAACAGATTGGCGTTTATTTTATTGCTCGTGAAAACGATTTGGATGAAACTGAACAACAAAAATTCTTTTTTATTTTGTTCGCTGTCGGCGGTGCACTGGTATTTAAACCACTTTGTGTTCATGCAATACCAATGGTTTTATTTAGTATAGCCATTGAGATTGGTGAATTAGTGTCATATTTAGCAGTATTGTCAAATACAACTACTTTACTCGTTGTTGTTATTGTATTTTCTGCCGTCGAAATTATGCTTCACATGATTAGTATAATCGGTCTTTGGGGTGAAAATAACGGATATTGCGAAGAATTCGTAAAAAACTGTTGTGCATTACCGGTACGCGTAATCTTATATGGTTTATTATTTCAAACACAAATATTGTTCTTATTTCTTGATGTTAATTCACCATTTCGTGGAACGTACTATGAAGTCTTAATGATATTCTCGACATTTTTCGGTTTAACGAGTATAGATAAAATAGCCACAAAATGTTGTAGTATGACTGAAGGTGATAACGAGAATAATTTACTTACAATATGGGAAGGAATTTTATCGTTGTTAAGTGCACTAGAAAGTCCTATTATTGTAATCACTGCAGTTGTATATGCAAGTCAATTGCTACAAGATAGATCATCATTGAAAACATATGACTTTGCTATATATATTGTCATTATAATTACGTATGGATCAGCTCTTCTTGGACTAGCTATATCAATTTTATGTACTCTGTGTTTATGTGCAGGTGCGTTGGTATTGGGCATAAAGAATGTGTTTTCCTCATAGTCTATAGGTGTCCACAATGATTTGACCAACGATTATTAACAGCAATATAGTTCAAATTCTCTTTTGTTCATAAAATAGTTATACTGAATTCATTCTCATGATGCTCGCCGAAAAGCAAAGAATGACTGTGGAATGATGGTATTGCTTCAACTTTGAAAATTACGCCTGCTTTTAAAATTTGACTAAAATTGCTTTTCTGTCAAATGATACCTTGTGAAACCAAGCACTAATAGCGATATATGTTAACTAATAAATCGCTGTTCATAGAATTTTCTCTTATATCTATCAGCTTGACTTCTGTTATAAGCCGAACACAACCGCGATGCTCAATCAGCCTATTTGAATGATGCGTACTACCATTGACAGATGAAATCTGCGAAAAAAAAAGGTCACAGAACAATTTTTGATTGCATCTTTCACGACAATAAAAAATAGCTGCTATGAATACAAAGTGCTAATATCAACTATGGTAGAAGTATTTTTTATATCACTTCTAAAACAAAAGAAAGTGAAGGACATTTAATATCCATAAGGTAGACGAAACAGTAAGACGAACAATAGAAAAAACATAGAACCCGTGGTATTTTACTGTCGCATCGTTTCGATCATAATACAATGAAAGAGTTGTATTTTCATAATATTGTGCCCAACATGAAACAACACAAATTCATCAAATAACTCAGATCGATTGCGCAAATTAGCCTATAAGAATATATTCTGTTCGGGCATCACATTTTTTATAAAAAAAATTTTACAATACATGAAATGTGATTCTTAAAAATGTCATTTGGTTAGCAGAAGAAATCTTTATTTTTGTTTGCTGTTTTTTTCAATTCTGTTTGCCTTGCCAAAAACTAACATGTTTCTTTTTCTCCACCCTATATACTTTAAAAGCTGTTTTTATTTTTACGAAGATTATATTTCATACAATAGAAAGAAACAAACAAACAGCATCGATCATAGTGTCGATTTATAAATGAAAGAACTAAATTCAGTAAGTAAAACATGCTCGGATAAAAATTGAACATGAAGATTTAGTAAGTATCATTGAATGATTTAAGGATAAGTCAACGAATGAGATCAACCGTTCACTCAGTTGATTTGTTTTTTTATTAATGTACTATTTATTTTGGATAACACATACAAAGTGAATGAGTATTTGCAATGCTCATTATGAGTCGCTTTTACTGTATAGTATTTCAATGAAGGAATGCCTTTTTTTCTCTAGATCTAGGAAGAAATAGCGTCATAATATAATCATGAATGTTATTTTTAAACTATTTTTGTTTTATTTGCATCGTAAATTGTAAGATTGCTTTAGTTATGATACTTTGATAGAATCAAAGTAGAATTTCATTGCAATGTCTTTCATAATTTTCTAATGGAGCACTTGTTTATATTCATGAAACATTCTTTAGAAACTTGGATTTTGATCTTCTTAACTCGAGATGAATAAATTCCACAATTGAGAAAACATTTACACTTTCAAACAGATATTATATATAGTTATTTTGTGAAATTTTATCGCAAGTATTTCATAGGAAACACGTGAAATATTTTGTGAAGATGAATTCAATAGTGACCCATCATGGTAATAGCAATAGTTTCTCTGAGAAAATTAAATCATCCTTCAATTTTCTTCATAATGACAAATCAGAGGCAGAACAGATTGTGAATCGAATTAAGGTGTCACAGACAAATATTTATTCTAACGAATTGAATGAAACTGTTGAGCTTTCAGGAATTCTATGTTACCACATTCAAGCTATTTCGATCATGGAAATCGATTCATTTTAGTTGTTGTACGTCCACTCTGGTACGAAAAGTTTGTTTTAAATCATACATATTTATAATAATAAAGTTTTGTTTTCAAAACTTTCCACTAGACACATCTAACTAATTATAGTTAGAACTTTGTCTCCTCTTCAATGCATCAAATTTATCGATTTTTCTTTAGGATAACATATTAAAAATGGATTATCTAAAAAGCAAGAAGAATATTGCTGATATAATGAAAATATTAATTGATATATTTAATCTTGCTGAACAAATAGGCGTTTATTTTATTGTTCAAGAAAGTGATCTTGATGAAAATGAGCAACAGCGTTTCTTTTTTATAATCTTTGCTGTTGGTGGTGCTCTAGTATTTAAATCGCTTTTTGTTCGTCCAATATTAACGGTTTTGTTCAGTATGATTATAGAAAGTGTCGAATTAATATTATATTTAACAATGTTATCAACAACAACTAGTTTACTTGCTGTTGCAATTGTCTTTTTTCTTTTGGAAATTATGCTTCATCTAATTAGTCTAATATATCTGAGAGATAATGGTGATAAGGATCGTTTTACGAATTGTGCAGAAGACTGTTGTACATTACCAGTACGCGTAGTGTCATACGGTTTATTATTTGAAACGCAAATATTCTTCCTATTTCTGGATACTAGTTCACCATTTCGTGGTACTTACTATGAAATTTTAATGATATTATCAACATTTTTTGGTTTATCTGGGATAAAGGAAGTTACTAGACGTTGCTGCGGTATGGACGAATACGACGATGAGGATGACATTGATTTAGAAGTCATATGGCAAGGAATATTAAGATTATTTATTGTAATCGAAACTCCTATTGTTCTGCTCACTGGAGTTGTATATGCAAGTCAATCACTGACAGATAGATCATCACTGAAAACATATGATTTTGCTGTTTATATTATTACTTTAATTACATACGGATCAGCTCTTGTTGCATTAGTTTTCTCGCTTCTATGCAGTCTATATTTATGTGCAGGTACATTGTTACAGAGTATAATCGATTGTTTTTCTCGTAGCCAATAAATTGAAATAAGTCGTTTGAACGAAAAGTACGTGTCAAACAAGTTAATGGCGATTAGTTATCTAGAAAAAATGTAACTATAGATTATTGCTAAAATAATGCAATGAGAAAATGAAATACATAAGGTAATGCCGATGCGACATTTGAGCAAACTTCATAGAGACTTTTTTTTCATGGTTGAATTCAGCTCCTTGAGTGTCTTCTAAATGTCGAGTGTTCGACATATTCGAACTATGTTGTTACAACGAAACTTAGGATAGTTTATTGTAAAAACTGAACTACTTTGGAATCATCAATTTTGACTTGGTTTCACACTCATCAGATACTTTATCTATCATTTGGTTAAGAATTTATCTATTTATACTTTTTGAGAAAATCATGTTTTTATACCATGTGACCAGTGAGCTTAATACGAAAGATGGATATTTCGTTCTCAGCAGTTATTTTGTTTTTGAATTACCTCCCAGCCAACAGAGACTGGATACTGAGTACAATTACTCAGTATTTTCGTACTTTTTACTTAAAAATCGTAAGTACAAAGTATACTTCTCGAATGTACTTAAGTACCGATACTTAGTACAAATTTACTTAAGTACAAGTACCAAGTACTGATGTATCGATGATCATATAAATGTTTCAAATGTACTTGGTAATTTTACTTAAGTACCGGTACTCAGTACAAATGTACTTAAGTAATTGTACTTGAGTAAAAGTCCAAAGTACAATTAGTAAGTAACAAGTATTTTCACTTGTACTTGCTGTACTTGTACTTGCCCAGTCTCTGCAAGCCAAATGCCAAGAGAATTTTTCAGAGCGTAATTTATTTTTGAAATACAAGTAATTTCACTTCTACTGCAAAAAAATTGCCTTATCCCAACAGTTTTCTAAGAAAAAAGTACAAAAGTACTATGTACTGTACTAAATATTCACTGTCTGTGCCCCTTAATTATCACTGAAAAATCAATATCACCAATCAGCAACGACATTCAAGTACATTTGTACTAAGTACCTGTTCTAAAGTAAATTCGTACTCAGTATTCGTACTCGAATACATTTTGAAAGTAAAAGTAAAGTTACTTGTACTAGAAAAATGCACTTTTTACTTAAGATTTTCAAATAACAAAGCACAAAAGTACCAAATATAATATTCAGTATCCAGTATTTGATTCAAATACACTAACATCATCTAGTTGAAAGTAACCAGACAGCTTTTGGTTAATCGTGAAAAATGCGAAACTAGTTTGTTAAGACCTCCTAACAGTTTACTCTGGATAAATTACTTTTAAATCTAATCGAATTCTCTGATGCTTCGGCCTGATAGTAAACATGCTATGCTTAAGTTTTCAGCTATATATTATGATGATTCTTCAAGTCAATCATCAAACAATGGTCACGTATTGGTCATTAGGCAATTAAGAAGCTCTTCTGATTCTCTTCATATATTTCTAATTAGTTTTTGTTTGAAGGTACATATCTAGATGCGAGACATAATAGAGTATACTTCGTAATTTCATACTGAAGATACAGAACAAAAGTTTCAAGCATTGAGAGGATCTTCGAAATGGCACGGTAAAACACTACAGCGATCGTTTATATAATATCATACAAGTTCATCTTTAGAAAAATAGTCTACGACGGAGTGCATTTTGTATGTTCTTTCCTGCAAAAAATAATAATTGCTAACAGGGAAGTCAAGAATATTTGATGCAGAGGCTCATAAGAATTATTTGAAATTTCGATACTAAATTATTGAGATCTTTGCACGAAGTACAAAACTATTTTCTTTCACAACAATAAAATGAAACTATTCGTTGAAAGCGCTATGGTTATTTAGTTTTTGTAGAAAAACTTCTGTATAAAAATAAAATATTATCTTAATCAAATACGGTTGCATATCGAATTGAAAGATGACATCGCCTAAGCACTATTTTTATATATGAAGTACTTGAAAAAAAAGTAAGAAGTAGCGCTAGTTTTGGGAAAGTCATGTGTGTAGAAACAAATGCATAAAAGCAGTTAAATTGATTATGTACACCCACAACCTCAAGATAGTTAAATATTGTGCTCTTGTGCACTTCTATATAGGGAACGTTTTTGAAGTGGTAATTCGATTACAAAAACGTTTATCGCAGATTAAATCATGCCATCGTTAATTTTCATTAATCAACTAGTCGCACTCTATCTCGGTCTTTTTTTCTTCATTGGTGGAATTATTGGCAGTTTCACGCCGATTTTGATGTTCAACACTATATCCTATTATCAAAAGGCACCTTGTACATTTTATTTTTTAATTGTTGTTATACACGAGTGTGACCTGTTTATAATGTCTAATCTTCCATATACCATAGCTGCATTTCTCAAAATTGACATGCTTCGTACTTCAGCTGTTTGGTGCAAGCTTCGGTATTTTTTTACCTCAAGTTTCGTTACTGTTTCTTCGACTTGCTCATGTTTGACTACCATTGGTCAGTTCCTAATCACATCCCAACATATTAAATTTCGCCAGACAGCACCGTGAGAAACGCATATAGAAGTTCTATGTCGACTATTATTGTATGATGGCTTCATGGCAGTCTTCGGTTATATTTTCATGAGATGTCACCGATAACAGGAAATTATGTTTACAACAGTAATGCATTTTATGCGTATGCCATATTTTTCGTGTGTATTATTATCTGTGGTATATCTATCTGAATCGTGGCGACATTTGGAATTTTAACTTATCGAAACATAAAAAATACTATTGTTCTTGCGCGTCTGCGAATTGATCGACAATTAACAATCATAGTCTTCATTCAAGTCTTGCTTACTCTGATAGGCCTTCGTTCGTACGGTATTCATGCTCTTTATGCAATAATTACAATGAATGTTGCGAAGAGTACTGATCGAAACGTCTAAGAGACGTTGTCTGCCAATATTGTTGTTATTCAGTCGTTTAGTCGAGTCCGACTCTTCGTGACCTGATAGACGTTATTACGCCAGGCGTGCCTGTCAGTGACCATTTCCTTCAGTTCTTGTAAGTTTGTTTCCATGACATCAGTTATGGTGTCAAGTCACCTTATCTTCTGTCAACCTCTTTTTCGATTGCCTTCGATTTTTCCTAGCATCAGGGTCTTTTCTAGCGAGTCCTGTCTTCGCATTATGTGACCGAAATATTTGAGCTTTAGCTTCATTATTAATGCCTCCAGTGAGAAGTCCGGCTTCACTTCATTTAGTATTGACCGATTTGTTCTTCTTGCGGTCCATGGTGTTCTTAGTAGTTTCCTCCAGCACCACAATTCAAATGCGTCAATTTTTCTTCTATCCGCTTTTTTGATAGTCCAACTTTCGCTACCATACGTTACG
>CAJNYU010004660.1:0-22032 GCA_905331475.1 Rotaria socialis | reverse complement strand
CACGTCATAAATAATTCTAGCGCTACTCGTACTTGTTCTTTGCTCTTCCCCAGTAGCTGGGCGAGTACTTTCCGACCTGAGGGTCTCATCTTCCAGTACTATGTTGAGATTATCCTGGTTGTAATTGTCCATTTGGTTTTCTTGGCATGATACTGGAGTGGGTTGCCATTTCCTTCTCCAGTGGATCGTATTTAGTCTGATCTCTCGGCTGTGTCCTGTCCGTCATGGGTGACCCTGCCGGAAGTGAGCACTCCCCACGGTTTAGCTCACAACGTCATCGAGATACGCAAGCCCCTTCACCACGGCAAGGTAGCGATCCGCGAAGGAGCTGCCAATATTACCTATCTTTTTTGTTCACTCGCCTATGGCGTACGTAATTCTTGAACTGTCATATTCATACTTTTTTTTATTTTATTTTTTTGTTTTTATGAACGATTCTATCTGTTTCTTCTTTTAGCATCCCGTTTTCGTCAAGCAGTGAAGAAACGAATTTGATGGTGGCAACCAACACGACAAATTGTTCCTTTGGCGTGATAATTTTCATGTTGTCCATTGATGTGTTTCTTGTTTCATTTATTCAGTAATCAATTGCTTATTTCATCATCGCACTAGATTTTCTGCGATTGTCACAAAACAGATCTTTCCAAGAATTGGTACTTCAATATCACTCATGCTTGATGGAATGCAAGAGCAATTCGAATTATCACAATTTAGAGGCCAGACTAATCTTTGTGTCATTGTAAAGCTTGAAACTTATCTATGTTTGATTCAACACCCTTGTAACACTGAATTGTAGCTTTTATGTTAAAGTTCCATGATACTCTTCTAACACTAAAAAGAAAACAACAACGTCTAATTATGATGTTCTTCTTTTCTAATAATGCAATTTTGTCAAAGATTGGCCATGAAAGTTTTCGTTTTAATCGTTTACATGTATTTTTTTCTATCGCAAAGGCCTCTGCGATGAGTTTTATCGAAAATTTCATTTAAGTTCCATTTTACGTGCTATCAGCCACTGCGATAACTTTTCTTGTTTGTCACACACAGACATATCGATCTAGTGAATTAAGTCTTATTGCAACGTGATGCATTTGTCTTGTCCAGTCTTCTTTTGCCATTTTGGTTAGATACTTAACGTACCCACAGTTAATTATGGCAGAGACGGAGACAAGCCAATTTAAGTGAGCTACAACAAAAATAAGATGTAGTTCAACAGCTATTAAATTATGGAATAGTTTTAATTATTATGCTTATTAGTTTATAATTTTTTCAGAAACAAAGAAGAGTTACTTGACAAATGAAGTCGAATTGCAATATTTTACAAAAGTAAGACAAATAATTATTTTTTTTATTTTTTAGCATGTATTAAAAACAAAAAAAGAGAAAACAAAATGAATATTTCTCTAGCAGTATATACAATAACAAAGAAGCGAACAAAACAGCCTATCAAGATCCATACTAAAGATATTCTACAACATCATCAATGAAAGCTTCATTTTTATAAGTACTTTCAACATCAGTTGTCTTCACATCAACCTTTTTCTTGCAAATACAACAATTGTTTCCAAATATATTTTTATCATAGAATTCAAGTGATCGAAGTGGAGCTGGTAGCCACAACCATGTTCGTAATAGACGTGGTAGAAAATTTGGTTTGTACTTTTGAAGAACATTTATTATTATAGCTAAGATAATAACCACCACAATCGGACCGAGAACACCAGCAAATACGTACCTAATAATAGAATTCAATATAAGATATAAACCATAGATTTCATTACTTACCATCCAGCCAATGACAAACCAAAAACAATTAAGGGCATAAGAAAAAATGAAAATACGATGTAGAGAACAGCAAACCACCGATATTTCGCTGTTATTTTGCCTAGATGTGTGGCCATTGGAACTGGAAATCTCATAAACGGAATTGGAAACCATATGAGAATACCTTTAATGATAGATATAAGATATAGAATATACATATTGATAAGTTTTCTTACCAATAATATTAAAAAACGTGTGACACAATGCTATTTGTAAAGAGTTTCTTAGATCTTTCTCACTTGTTGCAGTTAATGCAGCCATAATGCCAGTTATTGTTGTACCAATATTTGAACCTATTGTAAATGGATAAACTCGATCGATTGTTATTATTCCGAGACCAACTAATGGTGTTAATGTCGACGTAAATATTGAACTACTTTGAACTAATATTGTTAAAACACAGCCAACCTATTTAATTCGAGTAATATTAATATTTAAAAGAAAACTTTTGTTTTCATTTTATTCTTTTACCAGAATAGCTAAATATGGTGTTAAATGTTTGAATACTCCCGGAAAATCTGAATTAACCATTTTAAATATAATAGTCCTCACAGCTCCTTTGAGTAACGATTGAAGAATTTTAACAAGTAAAAACAGGCAAAGACAAAGACAAATAATTGACACGACCAATAAAACAAGTCCAATAAGCCAATCGGCCCAGTTGACTTTAGCAAATAAAAATGAACAATATTCATCGGGAACTATATCAAATGTTCCATTGTAACTTTCATTTTTAAATGAACAGTATCTCTTTAATAAAGATATATTTGGGCTAGCTGTGCCCAATGCTATACTTTCGATAGCTTTCTTATCAAGCTAATAAAAAAAATCGAAAAAGCCTTCTTCATTATGGTTTATTACTCACAGTGATAACATACTCGAATAATTCGTTCTGTCAGCGGTTTTGTTATAACAGTGAGAAATTCAGGATTGGAATTTGAGCCTTCTTTTAAATTTATTGATTCGGTTATTGCTTCAGTTATATGATATAACATATCTAAATTTATTTTAAATAAAAATTTATTTTGCAAATAAAAATCTAATAATCTACTTGATGCTATTTCAACTGGTAGTAAGACAAGTACTGTTAACCAATTGAACATATCATGAACAGTTGCGCCAGCAAATGCAAGACTAAATTCTTCACGTTTCCCCTACAAAAAAAGAACTTATTTTGATTCGCACTTATTAATAATTAAATACAAACTGATTGTGTTAAAGCAACTAACGTGTTGGTTACTGATGTACCTATCGAATATAGATGAAAATAGAAATTTACCTGCGATTATTGTTTCAATAGAATACCTATATTTGCTCCTAGAAATCGAAATAGAAAAAGAACAATTCATATTCATATATTGATTAAAATATTCTCTTACCCATGATGATTGGTATTGCTTGTTTGACAGGCAAAACTAATTTTTAATTGAAATTTTTTAGATTTTTCTGGTTTTTATTGTCTAGATAAAGGCACTCACTAGATGATGAAACCATTGATACAACAATTGATGTCGATGTTGAGGAGCTTTGAACGATGACTGTTGTCAATAGGCCAATCATTAAACCGGCAATAGGGTTCGAAAGAATCGCTCCTTCCGAAAACACTTTTCCAGTTATTTTACCTAATGTGAAATAAAAGGAGAGTTATTCGATGGTCGTTTTTCTCACAATAATATTTTACCTCCGAGAAGTCGAAAGCCTGAACTCATTAAATCAAGCGAACACACAAATAAATATAACGAACCAAGTAAACAAATTAATTTCATCGTTAACATAACAACAGTTTTTATTCGCTGCTTTTTATTCATATCTAAATGAGAACAAAGGGTGGATTTATAGAAAAAACTAATAATTCGTCTTCGGTACCTATCCATTTAGGGATTTCCTTTGAACTCTTGACTTGAGAAAGATTGTCGCCATCGAAAACTTTGTTGGTTTTAAATCCCATTTTGTTTCAATGTTACGATGAATGTGATATTCGCTTGCTTATATAGATTTTCTTAAGGTTAGAAAGACGCGTCATTATTTTCCGTTAAAATATCATTTATGAATCATGCGCACAATGCATGTCTATCTTTTCTGTTAAAAAATTATTCTTTTTTTTCCAGAGAGATAAGAATTCTTCGCACTTATGCCGAAAATATTCTACGTCAAACAAATCTATTTTTCTTTATTGGCTTACTTTATTTAGAACGATTTTTTTAGACTTTTACGACATAAAAATACCAAAGTGCATCTAAACAAAGATTTAAGGACATTCAAATTAAAAATAAATAGTTTCGGTAACAAAATTCTATACTATCAAACCCTTCTCTCTCGTTGTCAAACTTTCATTTGCTTTATTCATATTCGACGAGTTTCTATAGGTGTGCATTGCAATGTTTTCTAAAGCTATCCATCAAATGCATTTGCTTGAATCAATCTTTCGCTTAGATTCTAATAGACGTTAGAATCCGTAATATGTGTCGTTCGCAAATTGTTCCTTTTTTCAGTCGGATTTAATTTGAAGAGCTTCGTTTTTTTCCAATTGTAATTTTTCTCGATGTCTTAAATCACAGATGGATGAAAGGCACAGTGATAAGTGCATAAGAATATTTCTTATTGTAACAATATCACGCTAGGCAATTTTCATGAAATTGAAGTTTTACCAAGAGCCATTGTATATCATAATAAAATAATTTATTTGTTTTCAAAGTAAAGATAATACCTTTCTAATCCAAAATTTACCATAAAATAAAGAGACAATAGTTTTACCAGTTGACGCTAATATATTTGAATGAGAAAAGATTCCATAGCACGAAATTAGGTTTACTATTGCAAATGATATTTCTCCGAGATTTTCTCTCAATCAATAATGAGATAGACAAGATTTTCAATTGTTGAAAGATTCATCTTAAGGAACTGTTTCTATTAAAGTTGATCGAAAATACTCTCAAGAGATGTATTCACAACAAAAAGAAAATCGAAGTTGAAAAAACGTCGTCGTAATATCCTAGAAAAGCTCCGCGATGAAGAGCCAATTTTTTTTGTATTATGCAAAATAGTAAGTCACAGTATTGACGCCAGATCTAATTTACTGCATCTTTACAAGAACTTATTTTTACGTTACAGGTCGTTTTAGGTGCAATCTGTGGGTTTGGTAAAAAAGAACACTTCATAATTCCGAGATATTTGCGTAGTATTCATTTGCTTTCCTTATCTGTATTATCTTCCTCTCTCTGTCGATATCCGAAAAAATAACAATTGTTAACTAAAATTCTTTCTTCTTCTTTCTTATATCGACACACCGAGGAGAAGGTCTCATATTATGAAGTTTTATGTGCAACAAAAGATGGCGAAAAAAAAAGAAAAAACAAAATAAATTGTCTTGTTTCTTTTTTTTTTAATAATGAACATTAAAAAAAAGTGTTTTTCATCATGGACAATGAATTTCATTAATCAATGCGAAATATTTCGGTAATGTCTAATTAAAAAAAAGTAAAAATATCAAAAAAGAAACAGAGTAAATTGAAATGACGATCTATGCTTTTAAGATTGAAAGTTTCAATACAGTTGTTTTCTTTTTAGAGAATATCAATATTTAAATGAATAAAATGTCATTCAATTTTTTTTAGAATTTTACTGATATTCTTATCTACAAGATGCATTGATTTTTGTCGTTGACATAAGGAATATTTCAAGCAAACTCATTCGATGGCTCTCCCCGTGCATACTACACAATACTTACTATCAATTATAGAACATCTAATTATATAAATCGTGCGAAATTCTACAAGAAAATGAATTCATATGTTGGATCTCAGATGCAATGCTACTACTCATCGATCTATCAATATTTCTTATGAGAAACATTTGAGATCATAAAATAAAGTAGATTAGTTTCATCAAGTTAGCACCAAAAATGCAAGATAGTGTTGTAGCTGTCAATGTGAAAATAGCTTGTCTCACTTTGTTTGGTTGTATAACATTGAGATAAGTGTCCTGATGATTGCGAAATCAAGAAATATCGTGTGAATACATGAATGATTTCGGTCGATATAATCAAAATTCAGATAGCTGTGAGTCTAAACTTTCGTAGATGTAAATCCAAAAAATAGTAAACCTTCTAGACTCGGATCCCGGTCCGGGTCCGAAAAACAATGAAAATTTGGTCTAGAATCCGGCTCCGAGTTTAGAAGGACACGAAGTTTCATAAAAATCATCGTTTATTTTTAGGTTGAATCAAACTTACGTTTCTAGGATAACTATTGAAAATGATTTCATTATGGTTAATAAAACATTTTCGAATAATATCAAACAAGTCGATATTGTTTTGAGATTTGTCGAAAACTATCCCATATTATCGTACAAGATTCAGTTTCTTCTACATCGTGATATATTCTCAACAGATGGATCAACACCAAAACACTTTTCATCGAAAATCATGGATATAAATACTCGTCATCAACAGATCTACTTCGAAAATTATCGAATGATTCTGTCAATCTGCCGATCAAGTTCAAATAAGCATATATTATATCGTCATCTTATTCCTATTAATTCGTCACAACAAATGTAATCTTATTTTATTATTTTAAATTTTACACAACAACGCACATGATCATTTCTATACGTATCCAGAATGCTCGTTTTCACTGGTCATAATATATTTTATTATAAAATAAGCTTTTTGATTTAGGGAAGACTTTTCATAGATAGTCAAATTTTTTATTTTGAGAATGCTTTTCTTCTCTCTTAGTTGCGTTCTTTAAGACGATGAATAATTATCTTGTTGATAGCGATAAAATAGATGTATTGTTTTGAAGTCGTCATTGATTATAATATTTACTCAACTATTTCAAATTTTCAGATTCTATCTCGATATTAAGCATAAAATACTTCAACATAAGTAAGAAAAAAATAGAAAGAGAGTGAGTCGTTAAGTAATAAATCCTCAATCTTTAGCCAATCATATGAATACAAACGACTTACAGATAAGAGGTAAAAAATAAAAAATAAAACACTCACTACGATAACATGGAAAAGACCTGACACTTGTTGCATCATAAAATTAGAGTAAATATACAAAGTCCAAGAAATGTCTCATAGGAAGAATTAGCCAACTTGTTATCAAGTAGGTACAAATGATCATGATTGACTAAGCTTGAGAAAGTATTTTTATCAAAGACTCAACAATAAAACATGTTTGAAATTATTGTTATGATGTTCGCTATATTGAATGATTTATTTTGCTTTTGAATAATCACGAACATATATTATATGTACCAGAAAAAATCTAGTATCCCGTAATCGACTCTCATTTTAAGTATCTCGGGTGAGTCCGAAAAGGACTTCACTGATAAGCACTGCAAAGAAATTGCTCAAAGTTTGATGCAGATGTATAGTTGTTTGTCACATTTTGTGGGTGTTCCTTGAGATGCTTATAGTGCATAAACGGAGACATGACGACATTTTGTTTCTTATCATAAGACAAAACATAATTATATTATGTAAATACGGCAAATAGTCGTATTACCATCGAACGTTGAAATAGAGCTTGCCGTTAGTGGATCATATTCTTTTCTTTTGTAAGCTTTAAAAATCATGTTTTTTTTTTTTTTATTGAGCCTCCATGAAATTAATTTCATCAGCACGATTGAGAGAAAAAGGAAATAGATTTGTTGAATAACTTTAATTAAAGTAATACTAATTAATCTATTGTAAAGCTTCAATATTGAATTCCCTATCTATTCTGAATGGCAGGTGATCACGCCCGAGTTTTTCTTTATAAAAACAAATCTCAGCAGTGCTGCTCAAAACTATTACTTTTAATGAGGAATAAATATTGACTCTTTATCCACGTAATCGTTTCATAGACATTTTTTCCATGTTTCAATAAGAAAAAAATGAGGAAACATCGGATTCGCATCCGATTGTTATGTGTACTGCAAAAACTGAGCCGATTTATATATGTTTTGAATAATTCTGAGAAAAAATTTTTTTTTGAAAAATCCCTGTACTCCCCCTCAGGGATGGTTTGGTCAATAATGACAATTTTTTCGATAACTCAGCCATTTCTTGGCGGATCCTTTTCATCTTCGAACTCGACTGAGATATTAATGAGATCATTATGTGTACAAAGTTTCATGACAATTGGATGAGGCTTTCAAAGGTTATCGTGTTAACGAGCGAACGTCCTGACCGAATCTAGTGCACTCACTTTTTTTTGAGTACACAAAAAGAAGAAATCTCATAATGTCATATTCAGTAATCATGAAGTTCATCCATGATATCATCTATCTTCTTCTAATCTAGGAATAACTAGCTGTGTAGTTCAGATAGAAAAGATCTGACTTAGAGAATAGGACTGTAACTCCATGATATTCATGTGCTATCGTTTTCTTCATCTTTCTTTTCCAGTAAATGGAAATAGGAAGAAATCTTAATTAACCCTTTTCAGCAATCACGAACTCTTAGAAAAGCAAACTATTAATAAGTCTTTGAAATTTTTTATTACTACTTCAAAAGTGGTAGATGATATATTTTGACGTGGAATACGACGGTGGTGTTGATTTGACGTGCTTTGAAATATAAAAAGAATTTTTACTTTATTTTTTCCATTTCAAGCTATCGTTAAAACGATGTTATTACAAAATTCTAAATTGGTTTAAACGTAGCACGTTGATCAAATAAATCTTAATATAATAATATCTTATAAAAAACTTAAAGTACGTTTTGGTTTACTGTGTTAAATCTTAGCTCGTTATAGCCTCTGTGTTGAAAAAAAATGTAACTCTTCTTTATATAGTTCGTCAAGTATCGGTAGTTCTTTTCTCTCTCTAATAGCTGAACTATACGCAAAACGCGTGCAACAAATAATACATTTCTTCAATCACAGCGATGTTGGCTTTCTTCAAATATAATTTACAGGTAACACAAATAGCACTCATGGCTATTCATATTTGTTGTCTGCATTTCATTCAATAATCAGATTGAGTTAGTTTTGAATCTTTAGTAAAGTTGAATCGAACATAAACAATAAAATAAAGTTTTATTTTTAAATGAATTTTTGTAAAGAGAGATGTACTTTTTGCTTATTTTCAAATCTCTTAAATTGATGTCGACATTTTTTTCGCAGAGATACCGTATTTTATTTTTAAACTAGTCGGTTATTATTAGAATAGAAAAACTGTTAGACATTTTATCTAATTAGTAGAGTGTAAGTATACGATTAAAATTACAATGGCAAATATATAATGGTATAAATATCGAAGTACAGACATCAGTCAGAAATATAAGAGTTCGATTCATACAGATAAAGGATACTGAAGCTAGAGTAAAGGTGCAAGACTTTGTAAGCGAGGATCCATAGTAGGGTGTCAGTATGTGTTATTCTGCGTTTAAAATCAATATTCTGACGATTAAAATTTTCGAATACGACTCGGTGTTTGTGCTGGTTTGCCGACGTGTGGAAAAAAGACTGTCATCATTCCAATAATATTTCAAAGTTTGTGACATTTTATGTTTCCGCTCTCGCTCAACTTTCACCCGGTCGGAATTTGTTCATATTCACTAGATAAACATTTTTCAACTGTATATCTATGACACTATGATGATGTTTTGCGTATGGCTCTCTTAAAAATCGATCATGGATGAAATCCGTTGAACTTGAATAATATTTTCAGAACGCCATGACATTATATTGTTTGATTGAGACAGTTATCGTACAAAAATAAAATGCGTTTCTTGTTACCACCGAAAATCTTCGTCGTTCATCATCCTTTCCATTGAGGAAGCTTGTGAATATACAGCGTAGCACAGAATACTTCTTATCTCTTGATACTTTTGATCCCTGGAGAAAGGAGCGGAAATTTTTGTCTAAAGAAAGTTTTTTAGAATACATTGAAGCTTAATGATTCAAGTGATCTCTCATAGAATAAAAAAAGATTTAATCTAGAAAAGCACTTTTGTCATTGAGTGCAACTTCATCAGATGTGTTTCAAAGAAGATTAAGTAGCTGCCAGCCATGAAGTTCTCGCGAATGATCTGTTATGCACGATCAAAACATTATGGAAATAAAAAATAAAACAGAAAAGCATTTAGCTTTCTTATAGAGTGTATTTCTACGCGAAACGATGTCAGAAATCGAGAGATTTCATATTTTACAATGTAAAGTATGTTTAACTAATATTACATATGAGACTGGCGCATTGTAGAATTCCTCAGCAAACAGCGATTGTCATTCTTCTTTGAATTTATATAACTATATACTAAGCCAGTATTCAAATTCATCTCAAATACTAATCGATAGAGTAGAATTAGAAAACTTGTGTTTCATGTAAATCTATATATATATATATTTTATTGCCATGGACGAACTTCGTTTCTTTTACGAAATAAAAACATGCAAATAAGAAACAGTTCAGCTGCAAGGACAACAAAATTGCAAGTTAAATTATTTTTTTAACGAACGTGGTAATTTGTCTGTGTTTCATAAAAAAACAACCTAGAAAGTAAAGAAGACAGGCGTCCAGGAATAGAAAATAAGAAGTATAACAAGGCTTATGATCACAAAAAAACCTCTAGTTAGAAACAAAGAAGATTTATGAATGTGGAACAAGTCCATAGTTCTTTCACTTGTTCTTCCTGTGCTAACAATACGCAGGTCTTTTTGGTTGTGACCTGCAACAACAGTGGATAATGATAATATTCATAACTGAACATTAAGTATATTTTATATTGAAGACAATCATATAATACTGATGGATTCTTTTTTAGTAATTTTCTGTAGAGATTTTAGTATTTAACGCGTCGTATTAACAATGTAATTAGTTCTAAATATTTGCCTATTTAAAGATTTTCTTTTGATCGTGATAAAATTAGGTAGATTTGTTTCACTTAAATTTACCGATGATTTGACTAGTTTTATCTTTGTCGATGTGGGCGATACTAGACTATTGTTGTTATGAAAATTCTTTGTCCTCTTTGAATTCTGTATTGCGAGTATTTTTTTCCTCTATTGCGTTAGTTTGTTTGATCTTCTCTCGACATAGAACACGTGCATCTACATAATTGACTGACTCTACAATTAAATTGTTTGAATTGCGTCTTGCGATTTTAGTTCTTTCGCTTGAATGAGTTTGTTTTTATAATTAATACTGAACTCTGTCCTGTTCCTTAGGCATAACGGATATTTTTCATATTTAAGTTGACTCATTCTTTCATTTTCTATTTCCGTTTATATCTTTTGCGTAAGGACGTCTATATCCGGCAAATGATTTCGTTTTTGTTGTACCCGTGTCGCTCGTTCTAATGAAAAGTTGCTATGAATGTCATGTTTGAAAAACATTGAGGAATTCTTATGCGATTAGTTAATATAATATTGTTTTCTCGTTTTCTCTATCAATGTGCTTTTTTTTAGCATATATATGTAGGAATAGTGCTTGTTTGTTCAAGCAGCTTATATGGTAGCGTTCGTTTGTTCTCTGTTTGTGAGCTTTTAAGCGCACGTTTCTCTTGTTCCCAATAAAGACTTCTTCAAAAAATAAAATACTTTTTCTGTTTGAACGATTTCGTGAAAATTCATTGTATAAAAGAGTTATTTTGTTTTTATTATAGAAAAAACATCACGTTAATAAAGAGAGAGATCTTATTTCAGATCATATGAATACATTGATGTTTTTCCTTTCTTTTTCTGCGAATGAAAATTATGATGCTATAAAAATTATTCTATGCGACATCATCTTGTGACATGCACTTTGAATGAATCACAAGATAAATATGCAGAGCGATAATCTAAAGACACCATATTTAATCAAATGTGTTACATGAAATAGTTGTTTAATGAATAGCTCTATGCCCTTTTATGATATACAGCTGAAAATCATACTCATATCTCTACACCACAATTCCGACATGTACTCTGCACTTCAAACAAGTAAAATTATGCGAGTAGAATTATCAGCTGTCAGTGATGAATCTCCTTGTATGCAAAGGTAGATTGTGTGTTTACCATTGTTTCTAACAATTTTAGACTGATATATAAAAATAGCGTTGTTTTATTGTCAGAAAACTTCATGGCGTCATTGATCTTAATCACTCGAATGATCGTGTTTTATCTCGGCCTATTTTTCTTTATGGGTGGCATTATAGGTAGTTTGATGCAAGTGTTCATTTTTATGACAGTATCCTATTATCGAAAAACACCGTGTACATTCTATTTTTTAATTGCTGCTATACATGAATTTGGTTTGTTTATAACTGCCATTGGTCCGTATGTGATTGCTGCAGGCTTGGGTGTTGACTTGGCACGTATTTCTATTGTTTGGTGCAAACTTCGCTATTTTCTTGCAGCAGGTTTCGGTGCCGTTTCTTCGACTTGTGCATGTTTGGCTACCATTGATCAGTTCCTCACCACATCTCAACATGCTCATTTTCGTCAAAAGAGCACCATGAAAAATGCGTATAGAACTTCTTTATTCGCTGTTATCATATGGTGGCTTCATGGCTGCCTTTGGCTATATTTTCAAGATATGTCACCTAAAAGAGGAACTTGTTTTTATAGAATTAATGCATTCTTTATCTACACGGCATTTTTATTCTGTATTGGTATCTGTATTATTCCTATTCTAACTACGGTGACATTCGGAATTTTAACTTATCGAAACATGAAAAATATAATTGCTCTCGCACGTCTTCGTATTGATCGACAATTTACAAGCATAGTTTTCAGTCAGGTCCTACTCTCATTAATAGGTCTTAGTCCGTACGGTATCAATTTGGTTTATTTAATAACCACGAGTAATATTCAGAAGAATACTGATCGAATAGTCAAGGAGTCTTTGGTTGCTAATATCGCTTATCTTTTTTGCTCCGTTGCCTATGGTGTAAGTGATCTTTTTTACGCTGATATGTTCATCTTTTTGTTTTGTGTTTCTAGGGAAGATTCTATCTTTTCATATTTTTGTCGCATCGTTTTCGTCAAACAGTGAAGAATCGAATCTTATGGTGGCGAACAACAGCACCACCGGCTATTTTGATATGATAGTTTTCAAGTATTCGTTTTATTATTTTTGGTTTTCTTCGTCTGATGATCGACTATTCGTGCTGCTTTCGAAGAAAACTTAAGTGTTTCAACAGAAACAATTATTGAAAGAATTGATGGCTCATAATTATGGAGCTTATCATTACTAGTTACATTTGAAAAAGTACTGTCGATTCATCTTGGCTTTGCGATCGAATTAATATTCATGTGCTTATCAAATATGAAGCTCATCTAATGGTTGGCTTTCAGGACCTTGTGACCTCTAGTTTTGCCTTTCTTTCAACAACTTTGTCATATTTTTTAACATTAATAAAAAACAGAATCTAATTTATTAATTGTAATAGCCTTTTCTCGTGAGTTCCCTGATTAAACCTTCAGTCTTAACATGAATTTGTGATTTAAACGATGAGAAGAAAAGTACACAGATAGACTCTTACAACAATGCTAAAATAATTGTTTCTCTTCAAGTATTCGCATTCAAGTCATAACGTACATGGGGATAAGCCTGGCTTATGGCACCATCTATGTATAATACCTTGTAATTTATCAATTTGGTAATCGAATCTTTCATCTCTTCATTTTAACAAGTATTGGCACAGTTTCTTATACTTACTTTTTTCTGAGCGAAACTTTTTATTATTTCATCAATACCTAATTGCAATTGGTAAGTTACTGGTTGTATTTGCTTTGAATACAACTAGATAACCATCGATTATTGATCTCTATTTCCTTACGATTATTTTATCTGCTTTATTTAGAAGCAACAATTGATCAATCGAAATTTATTATTTTTGAATATAAAAAAAATGAAAAATAATTTAAGGTGCACAGAAAATTACCGTATGAAATTTTTTTTTTCATGTCGTTAAAGTCACTTTTGATCTTCCCGACGACGCAGCATTAGTACTACTTGATCTTGTCACAAGGTGTTGCACAGCTGTGTAAAAAGATGAACACCGAGTGGAATGAGTAATAGGTTTGCAATTATGATAACAGATGTATGTGAATCGACAAATGGAAGACTATGATTATTTTCTTTTTATGTTGAAACCTACCTATTCAAATGATGTAGCCTTTAATTATTGTTCTCCGAAAGTAGAAATAAATGATAACTACTCAAACATAACAATCGTTCTTTTTTGTTCGATGAACAGCAAAAACTTCGATATTTCTCGGATTTGAGATCTATTTGTAATTAAGGGTGTGAGCACGAAAACAATATTGTCAATGTAAAGATTTGCTTCTAAATATTCTGCGCATCAGTACGACCATTTTTTAATACGTTGCGATGTTTGTATACTAAAAAGTTAAAACTAGTTTTGAGACGACCATTATAATTTGTGCCACAAATTATTTTTCATAACCGCTCATTACCTTTCTTAAAATTGTTATGCCAAGTCAATTAAACACCGACATAGTACTATGACGCGCTTCTCAATCTTTTAACATTTGCTACTTTGCATTTCATTAATCTCAATAGAAATCAGTCGATCGTGCGTTAATGCTCGTTTCTGTAGACACTGATTCATGTGGTAACTATGCAAATAAGAATACAACTAATTATTTTTTTATGTGTAAGCAATATTGAACAAGCTCAGAGAAAGTTTAGTACCTCGAGCAAAAAAATGAGATGTAGCAAAAAATATTCGAAGTGTAATAAACCACGTACAACGATTGTACTCCCATGTGCATTCATTTGAATGAGTGTCAAAAATATAATCTTTTTTATAGTATCCTTCATACGATGACAATTAAACTAGAATTCGACATAAAAAATACCAAATTATTGACTGTTTTTTGAACTTTTCAATGGCCAAATCAGAACTAACTTTTAGTTTTACTCATAGTTCTACTTATGTTTGAGAAACAGAGTATGATCATGCATCAACTTGAACTAAAATTCTTTTTCGGTATGTTTCATAATAGGATATAACTCTTGAAGAAAGTATTTTGAAAATAGGACAATACTGATTATTGGTTTCAATCTTTCGTTACTCTTGCCATAGATCCTCAATGAATTATTTGTACAGCTCTAAAAGCAATGTTTTTAATTCGAATGAAAGTTGAGGACCATGTTTAGACTGATTAAATTTATTTATTTCGTTCTAGTTCAACCCATGTAAAAACAAAGTGCCAAAAATTTACTAAATATTACTCTCCATAGTAATTAAGTAAAATAAAGTAACTTTTTTAGTAACTATTTTTACTTTTTCTACCCTCGTTAGTACTTAAAAGTACTATCTAGTTTTGCATAGTAAGAAATAATAATTTCCGCACTGTATAAAGTACTTTTCCTTTCTGCTAGTAAATAATATTAATTTCTTTACTTTTCGAAGTACTAGAAAGCACTTTTCTTGCTATTAGCAAATAGTATTATTTTTTGCACTTTTTGAAGTACTTGAGTATATATCCAATGTTCTAAAAAGATTATTTATAGCTAGAAGAAATGTAAACGCGATTCATATTTACAAACCATGGGAATTTTGCAGTAAACAAACATGATCTTAATTGCATTAAAAAAATGTTTGAATTTTTATCGGCTCGTCTGCTAACAAATCATCGTACTATACGATAAAACAAGAATATCAAGTTATCTAACCATCTGACAAGATACAATAGCAGCAGCTCTATTGAAATTCATTGGTTAAGAGTGATTTTAATTTTTTTTGCTTGGCGTTTTCAATATTGTCAGAATTGAAGCTTTTTTTCCTTAACTATTAGTCGTATTTTACGTCAGATTAAGATAGATTTTAGTGCAGCTTACAAGAGGGAAACAGCGGAGTTGAAGTACAAAAGTAGATCAAAGACCGCTACCTAAAGTAGCTTGAAGTAGCACAAAGTTAGAACAAGTAACTTCAGATAACTTCAAATAAATGTGAAGTTGAAAAGTAGGTGAAAATAAATTACTTGAAGTAGCTTAAAGTACTTCGAAGTAAGTAGACGTAGCTTAGAGTAGCTCAAAGTAACTTCAAGTTCAAAAGTCCGCTGTTTCCCCCTTGACAGCTTAACACGTTTATGGGATGGTAATGAACATAACTAAAATATGAATTGGATTTAGGAGCTATGAACTACGTTTGGAAAACGCATCAAGTAGCATTTTCCATCGGCTTGCTCGAAATCCACACACATTTCAACAACATCAATAATGTTTATAAGACGAGTGACAGTCGGCGTGCCATAGTAGCGATAGCGAAGAGTATCAATTGCTCCCTCTATTAGAGCGTATTCAGATAGTTGCCAGAGGAACTTTTATACATTGTTTATCAATACGTTCATATAGAAAAACAGCGAACGAAAACGATAATTTGAAAATAAATGGACTGATGATATGTAAGTTTTGAAACCGAAAACTTTAGATTAGTTTTGCTGTCGGCTTAAAAAATTTATTTCCACCGCTGGAAAGTTTGACTAGAGCAAATTTGATTTATAAAAGTAATTTTATCAAAGTCGTATGGAAAAATACTATTAAGTACTTCTCAAAATCAAGAAGTAAGTATGAAGCCCAAAAAGTACTTTTAATTAATTACTTTTTACAGTACATTATAAGAAGAAGTAACTAAAAGTACTTTAAACGGTATGGGGGTAAATCAGCGAAAATTTTTGAGCGAATGCAAAGCAGCAAAAAAAGTTTGAGCGAAGAGATATTCGCTAAAAATGTTTTTCGCCGTTATAATTTTTGCACTTTTTTTCGCTCAATGGGCACCATATCTGGTGAAGTACTTTCTATAGTAGGCAATATGGTGAAAGGTTCGAATCTAGCCTCGGGAAGCGCAAAATAGTAAATTTCATTATAAAAAGTACTACAGAAAGTACTAAAAGGTACTATGAAAACAATAGTACTAAAATTTAATATGACTAGTACTAATAAGTAATATGATAGTGTAAGTAAAAAAGTACTATGGGAGTTACCCATGTAAAAAAAAACGTTTCAATAAAATTACTATTAAGTAATTTTTTTTCGCTGGCCAATAGCAGAAAAAGTTACTTATAAGTGAACCTTTTCTAGTAACTATTAGAATACTGATAGTCACTTAAAAAGGTTCACATATAAGTACTTTTTGCACTAGAAGAAAAGCTATTAAAAGTGCTTATTAGTAAGTTGTTTGGATCAAACGTTTTACCTGGCAATTCAAGATTCAGCAAGATGGATGGTTTCAATGGTCTATTTATAATTATGTTTTAAAATTTCTTAGTAAGTAAAATCACGTAGTTGCAAGTAAATTCAGATAAACTGAACGTTATAAACAAAAATAGATTTGCGAAACAAAATTACTTCAATCGATGGACAACTGTGGAGAATTTGTATTTTGTAAAAAAATCTCTTCTCAGATTTTTTTTAGTTGTAGATCGATCGATGTAAACTCTTTGGATCGATACAGTTCACTTTTTAATCGAATCCTAATCTAGTAGTTTTTGAGTCAGGTTTTATTCAATATCATTTTGCTAGTGTAATGAGCCTATACAGCAAATATATAGATCTTTCGTAGCGAATACCATCAACGACGAAGCTTCCACTATCCCCACAACGAATAAGATCATCTGAAAATACGTTTTTAGTGATAGATGTATGTAAGTCTACGTCATTTTTATTTTCTTCTGCTATTTTAGAGACAAAAATTCTTTGCCAATAGAAAAATAGTCGATTGGAAAAATTATCTGGTGTCACATTTCGTAAGAGATGCCACGAAAAACTGATAACAGTCGTTTAGTATTTAACACAACGTTTTAACTTGATTGTTAACGCTAATTTTTATTTTTTACTTCCGGTTAAATATTTGTGTATCAGTGTCTAACAATTTTTTTTCTAATCTTTGTGTTCACTGTCAATCAGATCTTCTTCGTCTTTATTTATTATCTTTTTTTTGTATATTATCAACATTGAATATTGAATATCTTCCTTCATTGAACTAATAAATATTTCTCTGGATTAGATTCTGACGGGCATCTTCCTTTTTTTTGCAAATCATTTACTTCAAATATGGATTTGACAAAATAGAGCTGATGTTGATTGCATTTTAGCAGTAAATATTGATTACTATTATTGATTTTAAGTGTAGATGTGAATAATTGCAAATAAATGAATAGATTGAGCAAAATAATTTGATAAAATGCTTCTGAACGGATGGTCTTGACTTAACGTTACAAAATCATACCTTAATTGCATTAGTCGCCGAGTTTAATTGAACACAAATTTATTTCACAGATTATGTATTTTGAAGTTATCCCACGCTATAAATCCAAAACAGCTGCTAGATGCCTCACTCTATTCGGTAACGAATGGCGCTATTATTGTGCATAGAGGTCATCTGGCAAAAACAAGGATTTACTTTTGAACAAGTCACTTTGCCTTCAGATACTAATGATGCAAAAACACTAATTCTAGTTCTGATTAGCTTTCCGAATTATATTCCTTCTCTTATATATTGCTGTCATAGCTGATGGACTGCATTATTCAAAACGATCATTGGGAAATCAACTCGGAATCTCTTAACATCTTCAGATTTTTGGCTAAGATAAGCAAAGATAAATTCATGCTTTCAATTCGCTTGTATAATCGCTAGATGGTGGTGAGAGAGGGAGAAAACCTTTGAAGTGTGATTTTGTTGACAACTTCAACTTTGATCCAGTTCATCTCGGAGACTCTTGTAAACTTTCAAAAATTTTTCTCTCACATGGTTCAGCATAGATTCACTAATGATCTGTTGATTAATTAATACTAATTCATATTGAGACGAAAGAGTCAATACTTTTACATATAATAATGTTAATAGAATCTGTTCGTAAAACGTTTTTACAAAGAACTGAAGTCAAGGAGAGCGGTAGTGCATAATTCGTAGAAAAAATATCATTGTCTTACGCTACCAAAACATATTCTTACGATTACTAAAATTGAGCCTTTTACTTTTGTATTTTCTAATGAGCGCGATAATAATGCCATGAAGAAAGTAGCAAGCAAGCAATATTTCAGCAAAACTATTCCTCTTAAAAATAAAAATACAGATAATTTTGATTTGCTAACCGCTGCAGGTGACATTGACATAAACAACGGCAAGGTTCTTTGATGTTCTTTTGAAGCATACGAACAGAATGTACTGGATACGATGTGAACGACTATTATTCATGTTTTCTAGTTCAATGTTCAATATTCCAGTTAGATAGATATGAAAGATTCAATTTAAGGTAAAAAAAAAACGGTGCAAATTTAACCTCCACAGGTTTTTGATATGATATTAAATTATTATTATGTTCGTAAAAAAGCCCGGGAGCAAAATAAATTAGATTTTATCAATCATACGGATATGTGATGCTATTATATTGAAATATTTTTTTAAGTAATTATACAGTATCTCTAGTTCATATCTGTAAGTAAAACGTCTTGAAATAGGCATAAAAACTAAAAATCATTCACAACTGTTATTTAGGCCATTTACAAGTGTCAAAGTACCAGTTTGTTTATTAGTAATGATAGAAAACAAAATCGCACCAATCATTCGTGCTCTATATATACCAAATTGATAATAATAATATAACACTCTCTCGTCAAGGATGGTCTCAGTTCGACGAACGGAAGAGTACGTATGAATTGTCAAAAAGTTTACATTATTCGCGATATTTATTTTACGAAAGAAAGAATTTTTAAATTTAACAGCGGAACACATGCCACAAATCTTTTTCTATTGTATTCGAAACCATAGTCATTCATAGAAATCTTTCAGAACCTCGTGAAAAGTTAGTGTAGTATCACACACTAATTCTTCATGTAAAAATCTTCATCTATGCTTTTTTACATAACGCAAGACAGGCGACTGTAGTTTGCGACTGATTCACTCTTCCGTTTATTTATCCATTATTTTATCAGATATGTTTGTCTACGTCAAATGCATGCATCGGGTAGATATTCGATATCTGAAGCACAGTTATGAGTTAAACAAAGCACGTGTTAAATTGTGAAAATTTTTCACTTTTATTTTATCATCACAGACATGTATAGCATATTATTTTGTTAAGAAGGAGTCGTTTTTTGCTTGTTCTTTCTTCAGCCAAGCACCACGCCTTTGCCATCTTCATTTTTCTATCTTCTCAGTATGTCGTCAACAGAACAAAAGCGCACGATTCTTGTCACTGGTGCTAATAGAGGCATTGGCTTTCTCATAGTCAAGAAACTTGCGAAAGAATCACCACCTGATAGTACTATCATTTTACTTGGCAGTCGTGATTTGAAACGAGGTGAGGATGCACTCATACAGTTAGGATCTCCATCAAATGTGCACGTTCTACAATTGGATACATCTAGTCGCGAAAGTATTATTCGAGCTAAAGATGAAATCAACCAAAAATACGGTGGTCAACTAGATGTCGTTATTAACAATGCTGCAATCACAAGGAAAGATTTAAGTGTCGATGCAGCTCGAGAAATATTTGGCACCAACTATTATGGTGTTAAAATACTCAATGAATATTTATTTCCTCTAATGCAAGAGAATGGCCGAATAATCAATGTATCGAGTCGAGTCGGCCCCAATGTGTTGTATGAAGCCTCTCAAGCCCTTCAACAAAAATATACATCATCGACATTGACAAAATATCAACTTGACCAACTAGTTGAAGAGTTTATCTCAGCCATCGACACCAACACCCTTGAACATCTTGGATATAATATTGAATCAACCGATCTGATATACGGTGTTAGCAAAGCGGCCTTAAATGCTCTTACGCAAGTGGAAGCATATGAATGGTCTAATAATAAAAATTTGCTTGTCGTCAGTGTTACTCCAGGATTTTGCGCTACTGATATGACTGAACATGCACCTGATGCTCGTCCAGCTGAACTTGGTGCCGATTCGATTTTGTCTATAGCCAGTGCATCTCGAAATGAACTTAGAAATGGTGGATTCTATCGTGATGGCCACCAAATACCTTTAATCAGTGTGCGCATGTCTCGATAAGGTTGCAAGTCATACTTGTAATCTAGACAAGCTTGAAAATACATTTATCTTCCTATTCTATTCATCGCTGCTTGCTTTGATAATTTTTTTTTATCTCTGTTGATATCTAACACAAAATAGAAAGAGTTGGTGGGGAATTTGATTTTGCGGCAAAATCAAAATGCTTATACCGCAATACCGCAATTGTTATTGCGGTATTGCGGTATTGCGGTATAGTGGCATTGCGGTATAGCGGCAGTGCGGTATAGCGGTAGCTAGATGTTACATATCCCTTACAGAGACAAAGTGGCAAGGGGGAGAAGGTACCACCCCCGCACCCTCACTAGGTACCCCATCCCCACACCCACACTAGGTACCCATCCTCGCACCCACACTAGGTACCCCATCGTATAGTATAGCGGTATACTAGTTAGGGATCTGCAAAGTCACTTTTTTCTGGTCCCGGTCCCGGCATGGTCCCGGTAAAAAATTTTTGGTCCCGGTCCCGGTCCCGATGAATTTTTTTCACTGGTCCCGGTCCCGTCCCGGTCCCGGTAAAATTTTTTTCTCGGTCCCGGTCCCGGTCCCGGTCAATTTTTTCTATGACTTTGGTTTTGATTTGGATAAAAATTGTCCAGTGGTCCAAACCCCTGTTCCTATTAAATTTTTTATTGCTTCTGTTTCCGATTCTTGTCTCTAAAAACAAAACCATTTTTTCAAAATTAGGCCAAAATTTTTAGATTAAAGTGCATGTTCCCATTTAGTAATTAAGTTGTTTTTTAAAATATCTGAAACTACAATAACAACAGTACTCAATTGATACTAGATATAGGCTGCCAACGACAAAATATTACAATCAAAGGAGCGATTAAATTGCTATTGAACCGAATTCATGTGCATAGCATACCAATTTCTCAATTCAAAAACCTGAATAAGGCTTCACAGTAGTCTCAATTCTTGAAATCAGAATGAAGATACGTGGAAAAATTACCGAAATTGTAAAAATAAATGGACGATTTCTGTAGTTTCTAAGTCACAAGAAGAAAAAAAACATGAAAATACATAGTCTGGGTCGAAATAAAAAAAGACCGGGACCAACCAAAAATTTCAGTCCCGGTCCCGGTCCCGGCGGGACTGGGACCACTTTGCAGTACCCTAGTTCAAACAGGTTCATATTAAGTGCACACATACTCATGCAGAAGGTATTTACCAATACTAGACCAAAAGGAAAACACTAATATTTACTATTTGATAGACTAG
>CAJNYU010004657.1:0-36160 GCA_905331475.1 Rotaria socialis | reverse complement strand
TTTTCATTAATCATTAATATTAATGAATTAAGTTTTTCTTAGAAAACATTAAGCATTAATATTAATGGTTAATGAGAAACATTAACATTAATATAAAATTAATGTTAATGGCCCACCCCTACTCCCAACACACTTCGTAAGGGTTCGATGCAAAGGTTACTGTTATGGATTTTCGTTTTATTTCATTTTCATATAAAACTTTGTAACCTAGTTGGTGTAAAAGTAAGTACTTGATTGTCTTTAATTGAGCATATAATAAACCATCGTATATCCATAGATATCCTCCAGGTCTCAAAATTCTATTTTGCTCTAATAAAACTTCTCTCCATCGAGTAGGTGTCAGTCCATGATATACCCAAGAATGATGAATCGCATCAAAACTAAATTTAGCGAAAGGCAGCACTGTTTCACCATCCAGAAAAGCACATAAACCGCCTCTTTCGGTTATACTCTGAAAAAAATAAAGGAGATTTACAGAACCCTCCGAAAAGCTTCTGTAGATTTTCAAAATGCTCCAAATGTGTTCAAAGTCTCAAAAAAAGGATAAAAATTTTGACAGAACCTTTTGAAGGTTCTGTCAAAATTTTTATCCTTTTTTTGAGACTTTGAACACATTTGGAGCATTTTGAAAATCTGCAGAACCTTTTCGGAGGGTTCTGTAAACCTCCTTTATTTTTTTCAGAGTACTCGTTATTTGACCTAGACTTGACATAGCTAACCAATTAAAAACTAGCACTGGTTTACCGTCACAGTAAGCTGAAGTAGAATATTTTTATTTTTCTGTCCCATGCAGAATTCTATCTTATAAACTACAAATGCTGACAAAAGCCAAACTCAATATTTCAAAAATCATGCTGGCTCGTTACAGACATAATAAAATCTCTTTCAATAAATTGAAGACGCATCAACGTTACTATCATGATAGTTGCAACAAGTTTAGTAAAAAAGAAAGGGACTGTTGCATATATATATATATATATTACGGCAAACTACCCTATACTTATTCAGCGAATGTTTTTTTTTACTAACTATGTAGGATTTCACTATAGGTGCTAGCAATAAATATTTTATATTAGAAAACAACAGGGAAATGTGTGTATGTTATATTCTATACAATATATCGTAACTTTGAAGCTCTGTAGAATGTCAAACTGTACCCAGCGATATAGAGTAAACCAATTCACAGAAGAGATTACTATTCATTTTTTTACCACTATTTTCAATAATATTCATTGGATATTTAGAAACAAAAACAACATTTAAAGTTTAATTAACTTGAATATTCTTCGCTTCATAAAAGGAACATGTTATGGCTTTGTTTTCGTCAAGAGAGATGATTGCACATGTAGAGAATTAATTAGAACACGATACAATTGTGCAAGAGTTAATATGTTTTGGATGATCTAGTAATTTCAACGTACTCTATGCGCACAACAACATGGACGCTGGCAAATATGAATCAATTGATATGAGTTATTTCTTATTTAAAAATATGATGGCTGCTTGAAATCGTTGTAAAAGTATTAATTCAAAGTTACTTCAATTGTAGAATTATGCTTTTAAACCATTGTAATGGTTGTAAGATGTAATTCTTTTGATAATGCATTCTCTTTTTAATTGTTTGTTAAAACACTCGATAAATTCTAGCTCATTTTTAATTACTCGGGTTCGATAAGATTCCTCCTAATGAATAAATTAATAATCAAATGTTTAAATTGAAATATAACATCAACTAAAAGCAATATCGAGAAGTATACGTCAGTACTGATCATACAGGAGTCTATAGGGCTCCCTTACTATGGTGTTTATTTTATTAGATTTTAAGTTCATCATATGCATGTTGAAATTTATTTCTTTGCAGTTTTTTGATCGAAATATACTTTGATAGCTTTCATTTTAGAAGTCATTGTCGTCCGAGGAAGTATTCAGCATTGATCTGATGTTTACAATTCTGAATGTCTTCCGTCATCAAGTCTATCATTTCATAATGCTTTATAAAATAAGCATGTAATAAGTACGATTGTATAGATCACAGGATACAATTTGATGAAGTAATAAAATCCATTAGATTGAATCGATGAGAATGTTTCAGTTAATATTGATTTTTATCTAAATGCTGTAGTGAAATGTATAAAAAATAATAAGTTATCGCCTCGTATACATTGCATATTTCGACATTTTCAGAATTCAACAGAGAAAATAAGAACTAAGAGAGTTCAAGATAAATAAGAACCAAAAGAGAAAAATTCGTGAAGTACAATTGACGTATAATCTGCAATACATTGATTGATATGTAGCAAATTAATTAAGATTTTCTCAGTTTCAGAAAGAACGTTCGAAAACATCTTCTAGGGAAAAAACTATATACTTCGACAGAAGACAGAATTATTGAATTCAATACATAAAGTTAAAAGTTAATGTTTTTCTCTATAATTGGTTTTTTCGTGTTTCTTATCATTCGACCTTTTCCAATTAGAATCTAGCACCAGTACTATCTGTGCCATTTCGTTGCTCTCTTCTATAATATTTAATGCACCATTATCTATTTACTCCTTTTACTGCAAGTAATGTGCTTTTTTATGTCCTTGAAGAGTCTTTTCAATGAAAATACGAAAAACAAGTGAAGTTGTTGGCATCTATCACTTCATTCTTCCAACTCGTTTCTATCAGTAATACGAACAATTCTCAGAGCAGCATCAATCGAAAGTAAGAGTGACATAACTCAAATGAAAAATCCAACTGACATCATGTTTTAAAATTTGTTGCGATATCAGAAAGCTATTGACTAGTATTTGGATTTCTCTTTCGAGTTTTTCTCCAGTGTAACAGTCTGATCAACACTTATTCTTAAAGAATGGTACGTTGTAATAGGACTTCACCTAGTATAAAAATCACTTAAAACAATCCATTTGTTTTATAGTGTATTGAAATGATTGTTTGATTGGAGAATATGAATATGAAGTAGAAAGACAGGCGGTGTATATGAGTTGTCTCATATCCATTGCAAACTCTTTTCTATTCAATGCAACAGTTTTCTGTTTTTTTTGTAGTTCAATAAATCATGTCGAAAATTGGAATCAACTTCATTGAAGTAACCTATCTGAATGTATTTTTACTGATCACACTTTTTGACGGTGGACATTCAACTAAACTCAGTGGAGAACTTATCAAGACTGATCCTTTTGGTGGATCGATTACGAATGTGCGAGGCATTCTTGTTGGACACAGTTCGAAAGTTGAACGACCAACCGGATGTACCGTTATATTGTGTAATACGACATGTGTCGGTGGTGTTGATGTTCGTGGTTCAGCCCCTGGAACACGCGAAACTGATCTTCTCGATCCAATAAATATGGTTCAGATTGTTAATGCTATTGTTCTATCTGGTGGCAGTGTATTTGGACTTGATACAGCATCTGGGGTAGTTCGATGTCTCGTTGAAAAGAAGATGGGCTTTCAAACTTCTGAGCGTCCAGTTCCTATTGTACCAGCTGCTGTATTGTATGATTTGAGTGTTGGTAATGATTCATTTGTAGTGCCAGATGCCAACTTGGGCTACTCAGCTTGCTTAGCAGCTGACAACTCACGTGTCATCGAGGGTAACGTAGGCGCTGGTACTGGCGCTAGTGTCGGGAAGTTATTTGGAATGAAATATGCCATGAAAGCAGGGCTTGGCAGTACGTCGCTAACTGTTCGAGATCCGACTACGAATGTTTCAGTCACAGTTGGCTCACTTGTTGCTGTTAATGCCGTTGGAGATGTATATAAAAATGGCAAATTAATAGCTGGTGCTCGGACCTTGGATGGCAAGCAATTTCTAAATACAATACACACCTTAATTGGCATCGGTGCCAATATTACCAGAAATTCTGGGTTTGGAACTGCAACAACAATTGCCTGCGTAGCAACAGATGCCAAACTCACTAAAGCTCAAGCGAAAAAAGTCTCACAGATGGCTCACGATGGATTTTCTCGAGCAATCAATCCTATTCATACCATGTTCGATGGAGATGTCATCTTTACGTTAGCAACTGGGCTTGTTCCTATCTCTGATGTTAATTTAATCGGTATTATGGCAGCTGAAACTATTGAACGTGCGATCATTCGAGCAATTGAGCAAGCAACTGGCATTCCTGGTCTTCCCAGTATACATGAGTTGAGCTCAACAGGTGATAAACTTGTATTTAACATCGCTATATTAGCCTTTTCATTGTTTTTTATAAATGTCTTGCGAGCAAGTAACATAAAAGAAACTATTACAGTATATTGCTGATGCCTGTACTCTATACTATCAGTGAAACAAGTCATTTTTAAACAAAATTACTTATGTAGTTTGTAAATTAGGTACAACCAGGAACGCTGTCGGAAATATATGCATATCATATGGAACCTCTCTAAGCATTTTAAAAAGGTTTCGGAAATCCTAAAGATGTCAATCATTCATCGCTTGTAGAACTACTTTCTGTGATGAATGGTTTTCAAAATAATTCTTACAATATATTTCCATAGAATAGACGATGGATTCTGTTTGAATATGATTGTTAATCTAGATATGTTAAGACTCTCAATTGACTCGATATACACAGTGGCTAGATCGTTTCACTAACATGATTGCTGCTTTTGTTTTAGAAATGGAATTATTTGTTAAGGACCAAAATGAGAAAGAAAAAAAAGCCATTCGATTCACATACAAATGTATAAGACCATACGAACAGCGTTGTTGGTAGAAGCTTTTTACATCTATATTTAAACAATCTATCTTCGACTGAATTCGAAATAGTAAATCTTTTATTAGAAATTCTGTCATCGACAAAAAATGCGCTGCTCAGTATCTTAAGAATATACTGTAATAGTCGATGCTGAAAATTTTCTTATTCAACGAGTTCTAACTTTCCTTGTGAAAAAAGTCGGTATAGTAAATTCATAAACAGACTTCTTCTGAAATGTTGTGTACTATCAAAGAATGTTCCAATGAATGCATTTGAAAAGTTCTAAGAAAAATTTACTACCCTTCAGTAGTTACCGATGTACTACGATAATCTTAGTTTTTACAGTTCACATAAGACCTTGAAACCTATTGTTATAAAAACAAAACTTGAAAAGCTTTGTTTGTACCATCCGCTAGTGATAGGAATCATTTTAACATTGTTGTGAAAACTTTTTTTTTTGCAATCGATTCTCTATTACTAACTTTTAATTGATTTGGTTAATATCGCATCGATTTCTACACGAGAGAAAATGATTGAATAGTTTGTTCTTCAGGATTCTATATTCAAATAGTATTTTCTTTCAGCATACAATAACAATAAGTTTTCTATTTTGGTTTTATCTTTCAATTGCAGCCTTGAAGTCAATTGAGCTGTAAGATACAAAAGTTCTCTCTTGTACTCGTCTTATAATGGAAATGAAAGCCTTGTTTCTGTTCCTCTTCATAACCATCATCATATTGGAACAAAAAATGCAAACAATACGAAAACTAGAAGTCAATCCGAGTAATAGGACGAGTTCATCATCATCGATAGGAATTCTATCCATTTCCTAAAGCATTTTAAGATGACATGAAGATATAAGACTCTCAAACATTCTTTTCTTTTTAATTGTAGCTTTGAAACAATAAATCACCTTCGTTTTGTTTCTTCTAGGTCACGAAAATACTGATCTTTGTACTGGTCCAACTTAAAAGAACGACTAGATTTTAGTATTTCCAGTGAAAAATATTGATTGCAGTCATCATCTTATATTTATAGATTTTAAATATTACCATCGAATAAAGCCGACTAATAAATACTAAAATAGGAGAGTTAAGTGTAAATTGTTAGCAATATGTTCATTCAAAATTAATAAATAGTTTCATAAATTTCAATAGCATGCGTCTATGCGCTTAGGTAGTTGTTTCACTGAACCAATTGGGTGCATCAATGTATTCATTGCATAAATATTCAATATCTTATATTAGATTATATGGAGTAGCAAATGCAACAGAGAGCTCGTATAGTAATAAATCTGTGAAATATGATTGAATTAGACGATTGCATGAAATGATTTCAATTTCTTCTTCATCTGCGCTGTGCTTGTTTGTTCTGGATCACACATGTATTCAGCATCGTACGGTTTAAACACAACATTTGAGTAGAAATGTAAATCTGTCTTTTGAAAGACAAGGTTTTTTTCCCAGTGAGATTTATACTGTAACTATGTATTTTGAAAAGCATATAGAATTGATATGGAAAATATTAGAATCGAAAGAGATGAATCATGGATTCATTGATTTTTACTACAGAGTTCATTGTAAGACAATTTGTTAAAAAATATATTCAAATCGACTATTCTGAAAAATAAAACATGTCAACAGCGAAGCTGCTTGCTTTTCCATCGCCATCTGTTCTCTTCTTGTTGTATTTGTCGTATTCAGCCTTGTCATAATAAATCATATCATGGATATTGTGCATATTCGAGTCCCTAAAATGTTTATTGGAATAAAAATTAACATGAAAACGTTGATCAAGCAATTACCTGTTGAATTATGGGCCTCAATATTCTCCTATTTGGAAGCACATGATCTTCTTCAAGTATTTACTAATCTGAATACTTATTTTGATGAATCAATTGCCTCTGATCATTTATTATTTAATATGCGTTTGGGGGAAAATGACCATAATCCTTTTGAATATTCGATTCAATCCTATTGGTCTGATTTCATACTTCATCGTATTGTTAGTCGTCGACCTATCCTTCAACATAAAACCTCTCATATATCGGAATTTCTTCGTTGGCATTGTACAAATTTGATTCAATTGAAATCTTTAGAAGTTACATTACGCGGAAGAGAAATTCCAACGATATGTAACACTTTAAAACAGCTGAAATCTGTTCAACTTCTTTCCATGGAATGTGTACCAAATCAACATTTTCTGGAAGCTATTCTCTCTGCACCTACATTACGTGTATGTCGATTAGATTTCTCACGATCATCAACAACAATCAAGATTTATTCGAATAAAATGAGTAACATAGAAACACTTTATATTAAAATTCAAGGTGATTCACATAACTCGATTATTGATTTACTTCTGAATCGAATGCCAAAATTGAAAAGGCTTGAAATAACTAATCCTAATGATTATTTCTACAATCGAGATTCACTATTTGTAAAATCATTATTTATTCTGTCAGAGCTTGAAACCATTAAAATAAATTGGTCCTCGACTAAATCTGATTCTAAATTTTTTGAAAGTTTATATCAAATTCTTCCGAATTTAAAACGTCTTAGTTTCAACTTTGTTCATAATTATTGTGTTGACGATGTCTTCAATCATTTAATTTATCAGTGGTGGTCAATTCTTAAAAGACTACGACGAATTAACATAGTTATCGAATGTACAACATCGCAACTAAAGGTCAATGTTGTTCATAGGAAAAATTATCTTCTTTTGACTGGCGCCTGGAGAAAGTAGCTGAACTCTCAGGGGAATAATACACTCACAATAGAGCTCTGGCATGACTATTATTGCAACAATGACAATTATTCATAATATTTGGATGAGGAAAAATTGGTTTCCAATCAATAATTATGTGATTCTACTACTTAAATCGAAGAACATAGTGTAACAAACCGGAACATTTCTTCGTTGTTGATTTATTTTGAATAAAAACAGTATAATGCTATTTATTGGCAAATCTTTGTAAGACTTGATTTGTTAGTAACATGGATTCTCAAGTATGTCGCTAGTAATGAATTTATATTCCAATATTTACCTTTTGTACTTTACTTGATTGCATACTGGTGTAACATTGGAAAAATTGAACGAAAAATGAAATCACGTGCCGAACATTTACCTATTGAATTGTGGTTATCAATATTTTCCTATATAGAAGTTCATGAGCTATTTCAAGCTTTCTACAATTTAAATAATTATTTCGACAAATTATTTACTTCAAAACATCTTTTATTATATGTTCAAATAGAATCAGCAACGAGAAACAATGTTCGTTGGTGCAAATCAATACTTGATCGTCTGATACGTATTCAATCATCTTCCAAGCATGCATCTCATGATCTTACTCAATTTCTTCAATCTTATTCAACAAAACTTATCCAGTTAAAATCATTAATAATTCAAGTTTGTTTAGAAAACATTCCATCTATTTGTAGTGCATTAGAACAACTTCCTTCACTTGAATATATTTCTCTAACATGCATACCAACACAAAAATTACTCGAAACTATACTGACTACATCAACTCTTCGTACATGCCGATTCAAATTTTGGCGACCAATTGCTACTATCAATTATCATTCATGTACCGCTAATAGTAATGTAGAAATACTATCTGTAAAAATGTTAGATGACCCAAATCATTCAATTATTTATTTACTCTTATCCCATATGCCAAAATTGAAACATCTTGAAATAGAAAAAAATAATTCTGTCCTTTTATTCAATCAAAATTTATTTGTTTTGGAACATCTTAAAGTATTGAAATTAATTTGGAATCGTCATCAATATAAATCGGATTATTTCGAAAATTGTCGTAGAATTATAGCAAATCTAAGAAGTTTGCATCTTAGTATACATTACATTCAATTCAATGAATCATTTGATCATATATTAATTGGTTTTTTATGCACATTGATAAAAAAAATCAAAAAAATTAAAATTTTTATTCTCTGCTATCAATTAATGGCATTAATCGATATTGACTTAGAGAAGAAATTCAATAACTATTGTCAAAAGCTAGCCTTCGAATTCAGTAGTCTATCTGATACTAGTTTTCAGATCACATGGAGCGAAGAAGAAACATCTAAACATATAATTCAAATTATTTTCTAATAAAAAAAAGACTGTTTGTCGTGTGTTTTTGTATGCGATTGAATCAATAATTCTACTCGTGTTGTATATTATAAATATATACTTTAATATCATGTACCCTCAAGAGACATGAAGCTCAATTCTTTTTGACTTTATATCAAATTTCGATATATCTAAATCGAACTTGGCTTTGTTATAAAACAAAATTTTTCTTTGAGCTCTGAACTAATCCTTCACGGACCGAATTTCGGTTGATTAGTTGACATACAATTGTTCTAATGGTTTCTAAGTCACAAAAGTTTTATACGACAACAAAAATTTTCGAGTCAATATAAAGAGAAATCTTCCGTTTTTCATATTGTAATAAAAATCATGAATTATTTTTCTTGCGATCGAAAATTGTCATGAATTAGCACGAACAACGGTATCAAAGTATAAGTTAACGTTATTATTCTATGTACCAATTATCAATTACAAAATGTTCATAGTAAAGAACGAATTACAAATAGATTGTATGTATGCAAGTTTTTTTCTTTCCTTAAAGTTGCTCACACACTCCTGCTCACTCTTGAATCTTCACGGGTTGTTAAAAGTGAGTGAAAACCACGAACAACCCTCATCAGAACACTGTGAAAATATCGACCTGTCGATATTCTACTCGAAAATTTCGACAATGTAAATTTTCAAGGTTAAAATATAATTGATTTAGATATATTACCTTTGTACTGTACTGTATGTTGCGTTTTTTTTTATTAGTAATCGTATGAAAAGATAAAAACAATTATTATATTCATAGTCTACCTTCTTGTATTATATAGTTTTAACGATGATAAAGCAGTGATTTTGAGTAGACTCTAACGAAGATTCCTTTTCTTTTAACAGTGATTTCTACAGTCGGAGTTAAAAATATTAGTTTGCTTGTGAAATACTTATTTTTGTAAGTGAATTCTATTGGTCGATTTTCTGCTTGAAATTTTTATTGTAAGCGTTTCTTAAGTATGCATATATTATGTAGCACTATGATGATTGCTGCAATTTAAATGTGGACCTTCTTTTTGATTGGCGTGAACGAAAATATAAACATATATGTGATTACAGCTTATCTATAGTTTATTTTTCTAGAACAGATAAATAAAGTTTGTAGCACTTGTTAATCGCTGATCAATAGACTATTTTTATCTACGCATTCATTAGCAATTATCTTGTTTACATGTAAAGTTATTTTTATCTCTCACTATTAGTTAGGATGGTGATAGTTTACTAGTTTTTCCTAAAGAATATACATAACTATATTTTGCTGCCTGACTACGTATTCGAATAGTAATAATTTGCTTTCGTAGAAATTCCATTAGTTGTATTAGCTTGAATTAAGACATATAGTATTACTTTAGTAAAAACAAGAACATTATCAGAATTATAACTATTCATGTTGACTTCTCTCCTATTTCTGCCTATTGTTTAGTAGTTTCTAAATATTCATGAAAAATTAAACAAGCTACATTCAAGTCATTTTTAATAAATACAAACAACGAAGCAGATGCTAAGTGGCATTATTTTTATTTCATATCTTTCTACGATCTATACTCTTAGAGACAATAATATAGAATTTCACTAGTTTTATCAACACAATTAGAAACCAAGTTTACGAGTAAGAAATAAAAAAAATATTCAGCATGTTTTTTGTTAGAAGAAATGCTCCTAATACATTCTCGTTGAATTTCTGTTTCTGTAGCATTCTATTTTCATGGAAAACAAAAATTTTATTCTCTCATTTTAAATATCACTTACTAAGTAATATATTTAATAGCTTAAGAAACGTATAGAATATAGAGTACTTTAATATTGTTTTATTTCAGCAGCTACTTTCACTCTATACCAGGAAAAATTATAGTTTTTTAACATAACTCGAATACTGAGTGTGAACTTGATTGCTCAAATTCTAATATCTATCTATATTTAAAATAATATTTTCATCATAGATATACATACGTACGTATATACGTATAATCGAATAGAAATGATTTATTGTTCATTGAAAGCTGTTATCATTTTTTTAATATTTCGTGGAGTTTTCGCCCATAATTGTGATATACGCATTTAAATCTAAATATCCATTCTACATTATTTCACATATGACAAATAGTGGACCAGCTCTTGATTAGGCCGTATCACAGGGGACAAATGCAATCGAAAAAAGACCTGAATTTTGATGATGATGGAAATCCTACAAATTTTGAACATAGACGTATCTACGATTGTATCTGCGCCGCTGGATCCGATCACATATGTAGTTCTGTTCAAGATAGTTGTTCAGGGCCTGAAGCTAGCAAGAATGCTGTTACTCATGTGCAACATATAGCACGTCTTCGTCGTATCGTTTTGGTTTTCATCAATTCAAAAGTCAATGCAAATATGGAAGCTACACTTGGTAAAGCTGATTCAGCCGTTGTTCCTTTTCTAGACAGTCATCTCTGTGATCATGGATACCAAGGAAAAGTTATAATTTCATCAGCAACCATACAAGGCACGCTATTTCTTCACATTCGATGAAGAAAATGTTGATTATATTGATGTAATGGGAATGCTTTATCGTTTTACAAGCAGTCGCGCCTATGGAACAGGAAGTTCGTCATGTATCCCAAAAACATTCTATTCTGGAATCGAAGCAGCTGTTACAGGCGACGAAAACGGTGAAAATGGTTTGGTATATATATGGACTTCGGAAAAACAAACATCAATGCAAGATTACATCAATCATGGTGTTCAAGGAATCATGACGAATCGAGCTGCTTTCCTGAGGGGACTAGTAATTTCAATGGAATTAACAATTGCTAAACCCTCTGATTCTATTTCTGTATCGACGAAAATTGTGTCATCACAAAATGCATGTGATTGTAGCTAGGATTGGGGTGAGTGCGTCATTTCGCTGCTACCACCAGTCTTTACAGCATGTAAATGTACTGAACGAAGCCCATTCACTTGTGATGGTACCGTTGTGTCATGCAAATAACTGAATAGTTCATATTGTAACGATATAAAAGTCATAATTCCAAGTCTAGCTTGTAGATGCAGTTATGCGGGGGCTTTTCATTGTATTGGTTATCCTGTATCATGTGATATGTCAAACCAAAATGTGCTCACTCTGATCTATCGAAAGAATCCTGTCAACTTGGCGGAGGCGATTGTGCTGGATATTAGAAAAGATGGATCCAACACGCAATATTAACGTGTAGAGCAACTAAAGCACATTTAATATATACCCTTTATTTTTTTATTTAAACTATTTTAGATCTAATCATGTACTAGCAAAGTGGTTTTAGCATCATACATTTCATTAATATTCTAGCATGAAAACGAGCAAAAGTCAAGTATTATCTTCTTTTTATGTATTGTTATAAAATGCAAAACAATGATGGTTGCCGATGTTCATATTTATAAACTAGAATCTCGGAATTTTTGTTTGACTCGTAGTGTCAAAAATAGATAACGATAAATGTTCGAAGAATTTATACTCATTGAAGTTACCATATCATAGAACGGCATTCAAGTTAATACTGAATATGAAATTAGTTTGTCGCTATAATCAAGGAAATAAGTAGCGTTTTCTGCTCTTGTTTTGGGCATTCCATAGAAGACTTCATGGCAAATATAGAATACATCACTATTTATGATGTTAAATAAATCTATTGTTTTTAATATAAAACTTCATTATAAATAAAAGCTGAGAAAGCAATTGGCAATTAATTCAGATGTTAAATTTTCACAATCATTCTATATTAAACGATCTAATTTAAGACGCGAATTTTATTTCGCATGAAATTAAAATATTAATGATTTGTTTTTAGACCAAGGAATTCATTTCAACAGAAATGCATTCGACGATTAGTAAATTAATTTCATGTTTATCACGATGTATTAATTTATATTTTGATCATTTTTTTGTCTGCCATAATCGCATATTTAATAATACTAAAATAGATCAAGGCATTACATCTGTACACAAAATAAGAAGAATATGCGATATTGATACTCAACTTAGAATATGAGTCATTGAAATAAATTTCCTTGATTAAACTAGGACCCTTTTTTCCTCTTTTTTTAAATAAAACTCCTACATCAACAATTAGGTAAGTATGCAAAAATTGCACATCAACTTGATAAAGCTAAATACTTCAGCTATTGTCACTCAAAATTTATGGCTGAAAGCAACTCAAATAGACTAAAAATGGGTGGACTATTTATTGACACCGTATTTTAATATGATAATCATGGTTGTAATTGAATATAAAGGGCAAGATTTTTTTTCCATAGGTTTGACCCCAATATATGTTACTAAAGAATCATGTTATGCCAAATGATTCATATATCTCTGATTTGATGTTGCTTTTCAAAATAGTACAGCATATTCTGTTGATCAGTTTAACGAATAGATTAAAATATCACTCGTGACGTTGAAAATAAGTTTATATGGCATATTCCTATTTTTATATCAATAATTTGATTGTATATTGTATGTCACGTAAAACATTGATAATATATCATTGCCTTGAATTCAATATAATTTATTCGTTCTTCTTCTCGTATGCAAATAAAATCTTTTTTTACTGTACTAGGTTTTTTTGATATTGTCATGTGTGAATCAGTTTATGATCATTACATATTATAGAGAATGTATGTGTTATTATTAATCGCTGTGTTAGTAACAGGTATTCAAGCTCAAAGTCGATGTACATGTTCATGTTGTCTTGGTCAATATTGTCAACCAACGATAGTTGGTACCGTTGATGTGCGAACTTGTTCGCCAGAAGTGTGCTCTGCACAATGTCGTTGTGCATATCCACAATGTGCAGCAAATAGTCCATATGGTCAAGTTTTCGTGCAATGTTCACCACCGGTTTATCCTTTATTCAATTGTGAATGCCGCTGTTGTAGAACAGGTAGTTTTACATGCATACCAACACCAGTTGGCCTAAGTACATCATATTTATGTGAAATAAGTGCGTGTTCCGTGGCTTGCAGTAGTCAATATCCAAGTCAATGCATCTCAAATGAAAATGGTACAACGCAAGGTTCCTGTTTGGGACCGTTGATAACAACAACAACAACTACGGCAATGCCTCCCTGGTTAGGCAGTCTATGTTCATGTTCATTTTGTCAATCAGGTTCTATTTGTTCATCGAGTTTATTATTGGGTGTAACTTCAGCCTCACAATGCTCTGCGTCTGCTTGTACTCAAGCATGTCAAAATCGAAATCCATCAACTTGTTCATTGAGTTATTTAAATCAAATTAATGGCGTATGTTTAAGTGAAGTCCGTGGAAGAACCAAATGTAAATGCAATTGCTGCAGTGGATATAATTGTTTAGATTTTGAACTAAATATAAATGAAACTTGTACATCATGTTACAGTAAATGTCAACAAGTATCACCTTGTGTCAATACGTTTTCAGTGACATATACTTGCAGTTCAAACAATTCCACTATATCAACGAATTTTACTCTTTCGTATATGTTTTTCATATTCATCATTGCTGTGATTTTTGAAAGTTACTCATGAAAAATAAATGAGTCATTGAATGATGGTCAAAAATATTTTTATTTGGCTTTATTAAATAACTGTTTTTTTTTTCAAATATATATTTAATTCAAACAATAGTTATGCCGAGAAAAATAGTGCCTGTATGACTTCGTGAACTGAAATGTAAGAAAAAATATCTTCATAATTAATATTTCATCTTTACATAATTAATTTAAAGAGTTTTGAACTCTTTTTTCTATAAAAAGAAACAATCTCTTATTCAAATATTTCATCAATAATGTTCTCTGATGATTTACTTTTGTGATGTATAAAAAGATCTTGGTGGAAAATGTCGAAAAGGAAAATGTCGAAAGAGAAAAATGGCGAAAGAAAATAGAAAAAGGAAAATGTCGAAGAGGAAAACATCGAAAAGGAAAATGTCGAAAGTGTAAGTAATTTATGAGAAAGAGATGTATATGAAAATTTGAAAAGAAAAATGTCGGAACGACGAATTCATAGGCTTGATCCATAATGAATACTGTTTTAATAATAATAAAAAAGAAGAGAGAGAATAGAAAATATAATAAAATGTTTTTTTGTTCTTTCCAATTAATAATGATAAACCTGATCGTAATAGTTTTGCTTCTAATTGATCAGGGTTTGCAGAATGACTACGATTACCATTGATACATATAAGTTCGTCAGTAGTGTTTGTATGAATATAAACACCGCACTCTGATTCACTATACACATCCAGTATATTTTTGATTTTGTCGTTTTATTGCATTTGAAAACGTAATTTTTAAATATTAGTAATCGTTTGCCTTTGATTAATATCGAAAACGTTATTTCACATTGTAGATTGCTAAGTGAGCATTTTTCAGGCGTCGAGTTCGAGATCATTTTGAATATATATATTTCTTTCCACAAAATTTTCTTTATTCAATGTAAAATACAATATGCCGGACGAAGAGAGATCAATGAAAACAAAAAAAATCAATTTTACAGCTGGCCTCTTTCAATATATTCGACATTTTTCTCTTTCACAATCTATTGGATATTTTTATTTCTGTGTTTCGACCTTTTCCTCTTCGATATTTTCCTTTTCGATATTTTCCACCAACCCCTATAAAAAAAAACTGATTTCTATTGTTTACCTAGTAAATAGATGAATTCTTCACATGTTTCTTCTTTAGATGAAACATGCAAGCTTATGATACAAAAAATGTAAACAGAAGTTGTTGACAACAGGTTTTTTTCAGGCGCTTCACAATAAGTTTGATCTTTCTCTTTTTTATCAAAAAGTGAACATTGATTTCTTTTTATAACCAAAATTTTTCAAACTATTTAATATATGAATTATTTTCATGTGAGATTTCAGTTCACCATAAACTGATCAAATTATAAAAATTCTGTTTTCTAATAACCTTCATCGTAGTCAACCAAAAATTGTGAAATATATAACGAGTTTCTAGAAAACATAAAATATTTCAATATCCATCTATAATATTTCCATGAGATAAAAACAATATTTCACTTCTGAGTTGGTTTATTAATAATTATAAAGGCATTGTTTTCTATAGAAGTATATAGATCGAAAATATTTTGAAAGATATGGTCGTCTACTTCATCAGGATTTTGTTCTGTGATTTCTCAATATTCCTAAGACTTCTTCGTAACGTTTATTCAATTTTTTTCTGATGACTTTTACATCGAATGATCAAGAGGTTGTTTCGAAAAAATCTGATGAATAATTTTATTCGAAATATGTCCTAATAATAGACAGATGAATAAAGGAGACAATTGTATCACTCAAACATTTTTGTTTGACTTGCAACTATGCTTGCTGATTATTTACAGATTATGAAGCTACTTTTAATTGATAATAGGCATAGCTATTTATTTATTTATTTGTTTATTCAATCAAGTATTCTGTGAAACTTGATACATTGATTATAACACTCACAACGTATTGTTTGAGAAATATTCAATAGGATAAAATATTTCACATTTTTAATCCATTTTGCTATGCAGGTTGGAGTGGTATTCGATTTGCTCATATTTATTTGAGTTGGCTTGAAAAAAATCTCATTCAAAAATGAAATAAAAGCAATATTTAGTTTGCACTATTATATTCTAGAATGATATTAGAGTCTAATGATATTGAACGGAAAGCAATTGATATTTTGGGAAGATTAAGTTCATTATATGATGCGCATCAAATGATCAATTCTATTTAGTTCAGATGAATGCACTATTGAAAAAAATAAACAAACAGAATCATGGCCGAATTGATTTTAAGATGGATGAAATACTACTAATCTAACAAAGCAAAGCAATATCAAGCTTATTATTATTGGAGACTAATATATTTCACGCTGATGCTAGTATCTACGATATTACTGTTACTAAAGACTTCAATCTGAATAAGAAAACAAATTAGTGTCCTATCTTTGAGAAGACATTGTGAACTATGAATAAATAGAAAGCTTTCAATTAGAACATATCTTGAACTTTTATCGATACTTCTATAGTTCTTCTTTGTGGCACCTACAGCCATAAATAGAGATGCAAATATGAGTCCCCTTGGTCAAAGATGGAAGTAAAATCATTTTATTAATTTTTTCATCTTCAAAAATCAATTCTTCTTCTTTAATTCTATATAAATAATATAGAAAACGAATATTATTGTTAGCGGGTAGATTATAATTGATTAGCGAACTGACACCTGAGATGTTTGAACGATTCCAAGAGGAATACTTTGTTGAAGATCATCATTAAAAAACATTTTTTTAAGATAACTTTTTAAATCAACTGATGTATCATCACCGAAGAATATTTTACAACTAAAACGCTGACTGAGTTTTTGCATCCTAGATGACTCAACGTAGTGTTTATCAATAAATGTAATCATTTTCTCATTAGCTTCAAGATTTGTGATTTTATCCATCTTTGCCTTCATTTAGAAATTGTATCTTACATGTTACCTTGGCATTATTGAGCTTTGAAAAATATGCAGAATGAAGAATAAAGAAAAGTTGTTAGATAAAGTGCGCAACAGAAAATAAATCACACATTTGACTGTTATATTTTACTTTTCAGTAGAGTTTTATTTTTTTTTAATATCTATAACAAATCTTTCTCTAATAAACATCGTGAGTTGCAAAATCTATATAAAAAGTTGTAATATAATTTGATTATCTTCAAATACATTGAATATATGAATTTTATTAGAAACACGACAAAAAAATAATTTAAAACTTAATACAAGCAAAGAACAGACATAAAAGTAAAAATACAACGTCGATTGAGTCGTTTATCAATTCCGTTTGACTGTAGTTTTTTTTGCTACTATAACTATTTAAACTGTTCTACTAATCACTTAAAATACTTTATCATTGAGTTATTTTCTTTTCTTGAGATTAAACCAAACATATAGAAGATAGTAGCTAATTACGCATCCGTTACGAAAGTTCCAGGAAATAAACCAACTTTTCCGTTTAATTCTCCTTTATACCATTTATCTTGTCGACATTCCATTAATAAAATACAATCTCCTGTAGCAAATAAGAATAAAACCTGAACAAAAATTAAAATTGTTCAAACCTTCTTTAAGATCCAATTCATCCCTATGTGCCGCTGTATAAGGATATATTGCTTTAACTAATTTATTTGGTTTCTTTTCAGAAAATTGCGGTGACTGAACCGGAAGATCTGGATAAACTTGTCTGTTGGTTGTTGTCAGTGAACGTTCTACATAAAGGAGAAATAATCCATTTCGTATTAAAATTGATTTCAGCAGTACACTCATAATAATATTGAAAGCAATAAACATGCATATCAAAAATATTGGTCATGTTTCTACTTTCAACTTACATTTGTGATCAAATAAAAACTCGAAAGTTTAAAAAAAATAAAACGATGAAACAAACATGTGTTATAATGTATATTAATATTGTACATATATTATGTAAACATCTATTTTAGAGCAAAACTTGTCAAGTACCTTATCGAAAGCAATACTGAGTAAATATAAAAGAAGAAGAAATAGTACATATATATGGTTAATTGATAGCATATGCATTATTTTAATATATAAAAATAACTTACGCGAAGGCTTATTAGATTGTAAACGACATCGTGGCGGAACAGTATTATTCGCTGTAATTGACAGTTAGATATAAGAAATTGTTGCAATCAATTTTATTTTTTCAAAAAGATTAGAGTTTGAGTTTTTATCATGCGTAGATGCCTCAAAATCTCCTCTTTCAGAATATATATATAGGTTTTTAAAAATGGTTCGATTTTAAGGGATTTATAGAAAAAATACTAAGCCGTACTGTCTTGTTTTTCGAGAAAAGATAAGTGACGGTAAGATCATTTTGTGACAGAACTATTTTCTGAAAAAAATAGCTGCATGGTTGGAATTGGTATAAAATTCTGAACAAAATAGCGTATTTTTTTTTAAATTTAATCTAGACATAGCTTATTCAGTGCGATGATCACGAATGTGAAGTTTATTTTCCGTAAAAATGTTCTTCGAATAAAAAAAAGTGGCAGTTCCCGACCCGACGATGATTGTTTTTACCTTGCTTCACAGATCGTTGTCTTATAATTAAAGAAATCAGTTTAGGAAAGAAGAAATACAATGAATATGTGCAGAAATGGTAGTTCTATCGATTCCATCCAATTGAAAGGGTTAAAAGCAATGTTATTTATCTTTATTAGGTTAAAAACTTTCATTTCATATTCATAAGTATGGCCCCAATCATATCGACTAATTCAAAGTGAATTAAAACAGAATGAACGAATAAGTCATCTAAAACAGATGACTTAAATCGTAATAGATCATTTGCGTCGCTTATTTTGTTTTATTTTTTTCAGTGTGATTTCGGTCTATGGGCGAGTCAGTTGAAAGAATAGAGCTAATATCAAAGATCGTTTATAGGTGGAGCGAGTTGATATTATTCATGACATCATCGAAAAGGTTCAGTATAAAAATATAGCATATAGATCTTTTTTCGAGTTTAAACAAAAAAAAAGATTCTTAAACTTACTTATCGTTTTTCTCAAAACAAGGTTTTTGTCAGAAAAAATGAAACTAGTTTCAGGCGATTTAAGATATTAAAATAATTTTTTTTTATTTTGAAGCTTCAAGTGTAAGTAAAATCTTGTCTGAACAGATTTTTTATATTTGATACCTGAACTTAAAAAAATCGAATTCTATACCAGCAGGTGACCATTTTTAGCCAAATTTTGACCCCTATTCCAGTAAAATACTTGCAATACACGAACTGAAGAGAATTTTAAAATTCTGTTGTGACAAAAGTTACGCATTGGTGCTGGGTTTAATGTGAAACAAGCGCGACTCGTATAGCTCTCTCCTACTAGCAAAGCCTTACGAATACTCCGGGTAGCCATAATTCGTATGTAAATAAGCCATCTTTTCGGCTCAGTTCAATATATCGAGCTGAAATTTTTATCATGACTGTTTCTAATGAAGACCAGTCATCCCTGAAAATTTCAGCTCAAACGGACCTTTCTAAGTGACAACTCAGATCTGATGGGTAGGTGGGGGGGCTCAATTAGAATAACTATATAAAACTATTAACAGAAAGACGAGAGCGTTCAATTAATCATTGTCGACGTAGAGAACATGAATTTTGATTATTTATTTCTCTTGCTTTACCTAATGCTGAAGATCTCATTCCAGTGTTATTAAACACAAAACCAATTGGAGGTGGTTGTGTTTGCATAGTTTGTACCACTGGTGGTTGTTGCATAGACATTGGAACAAATAGTGGCATTGCTTCAGCAAAATATGGTGTTGCTGGTGGAGCTGATGGAAGTACTTGTGCTGATGATTGAAGTGGAATGCGAATTAAAGTTGTTGGATGTCCCTAAAGATTAATAAAGTAAAAGTCAAATTAAATCTAATTGCACAAACTTTCTCGTTATAAGTTTTAGCATAGCAGTGTGAATGTTCATATTGTAACGGAGATAAATTATTAATACGGTAATAAGCAGATTGAAGTTTATATAAACTTGCTTCATAAAGACAATGAATAAAACGAGTCTTTAATAAGAAAATTTCAATTTAAACAAAAGAGAAATTTATTATTCTACTTACATTCGGCCGATCAATGGATAATTCATTGGAAAACCTTTCAACAACTAAAATATAGATGAATTTTGAAAGATTAATAGAAAAAAAGCGTTGGTTATTTAGGTGCAGCATAAGTACCTTCCGTATTTTTCTTTTCTCGTCTTTTGTCTTTTCCAGAACACATAGCACCGTCATCGTTCGACAACGACATCGAACCATCTCGATTAGAAACACCATACGCTACAATATCAAATAGAATCGATCAGTTCAACTAAATTCTCATTGTTTATAAATAAATTTGTGATAGAAATTTACAGTGGGGTTAAAAACAATACACCATTGATACCAATAATAAAAATAATAAAGATGATACCTTTTCTTGAATGAGGTTTTTTAGAGCACATAGCTCCATCACTTGATGAACTGTCGTCATCATTTGACGGTGATGATTCTTCCTTAACTGATTTGTGAGGACAAGTCGATGCTACGGAATAAAAACCTGATATATATATAAAACGCTATTTCTCTTCTTTAAAAAAATTAAATCAGCAAGATTATCATTTGGGTCGAGAGAGCAAACATAAATAATCGAAGAAAAAACAATTGTTTTTTACTAACCATTGTTCATTTGTTGTTGCATGCTAATATCTCTGTTTAGTAAATCTATCCAATAGTTGAGACTTGTGAGTCGTCGTTCTTCATTCATGGCATTTTCATTTTCAGCCTAGTATTTTTTTTATTAATTCTAATTAAAATAGAATAAAAAAATATTATTTGAAAACATACATATATATCATAAAGTAATATTTCTAATTCATTTGGCTGCGAATTCGATCGAGCTTGTGTAATAATATCTTCATTTGGCGAAATTTGAATGGAATTTAAATCATGAGAAATCTGAAGCGACAACAAAATCATGAAGTATTCAGCATAGAAATTTTCTTTCGTTTCTTTTGAGTATCGAGTAGTTAAAAAAAATCTCAAATATTTTGTAGTACAGATCTCAGTTCAAATAAATTTAGATGAGCGTGTACCAATAAACAACTGTTAATCATGGGTAAAATATAAATATTTTCATGATAGTCATATGCAAAACCGCTGAAAACATTGAAATATTCACAAAAAATCTTCCTTGCTTTCGTCCTCGCTCACTACCTATTACTCTTGTCTACCTGTTTTTATCTCACTGAATTACAAAAAGAGGAAAACTAATATATCACATCATAAGCTCTCTCGGCAACGGATTCCTAATTGTTTCATCATCCAACTCGAAATGGCTCAAAACTACTGGTGTTAAGGGGGAAAACAAATTCCTATCCAGTTGACTCTTTGATTCAACCAAACACAACTCAAAGACGTCTATAAACACATGAAACATATTTTTACTTGAATTTTCTTTCCTCTGCTATCCTCTCTTAAAATCTCCATCTTGTTTTTCGGTTCAACTATTTGAGATTAGTTTTTATATTGTGCACGTTTACCTAGTATATATGTCTTTATTAATTCTCCTTTGCTTTATACTCAATGTACCTGTGTAATGTTATGAATAATACCCGTTCGCATTGGCAATCTATCTGTACGCCTATCAGTATATACGTGTGATTTAAACTGATCTAGCTCAGAGTTTCTTTTAAAACTTATGAAAGATAGTGTCATGATTGAATGTAGAGTAAGAAATGTTTTGAAGATAAAACACCAAACGAAAAAAGACGATAGGGATGTTTTTATTTCGATAAAACTGAAGAGATCTATAATCTCAAGAAAATAAAATTCACGTTTACTCTATTCAATGATAATATTTCGAAAAGCATAAGTACTCAAAACGGATTATAATGCAGAGATCAATATCTGTCTATGTATGAGCATGCAAATAATTTGATGATAGTAACAATTCTGACGATGAATAAGACAGCAGACAATTTTTGGATAGAATATTTCTATAGATTTCCAACAATTAGAATTTTTTTGCTTTAAATAAACTTACTTGGTACATTGTTTCGCAGAATTTTTGAATTGAATTAATAAAACTTTGAGTAAAATTTTTCATTTCAGTAATTCTATCTAATTCCATTTTTTGTGCTTTGTCGCAACTCTAGAAAATAAGCAAGTGTGAAACTCATCATAGAATTCGTTTGAATATTTACTCGGCAGAGTTCAGTAGCACACGATTGTCGTGCTAATTCCACAGCTTTTGTTGATTCATGATATCGTTTTTCTATTCCTTTCAATTGTTCGTCTGCTTTTTGAATATCCATCTCCATCTGTATGAAAGCAAAATTAACAGATGAATAATAGAACGCCAAAATCAGATTTATGTTAATCAAGAAAAATACAAATGATCCATAGCAATTATTATATTAGTTAGGGAAGCGTAGCGAGTTATGCGAAGCTTACATTTGCCTGATACTTGTCATCGGAATTCGAGATCGACTAACACAAAAGAAAATAGCAGAATTAAACTTAACATAAGTTAAAAAATACTCTATAGTCAAACAAAAACAAAAGTATTGATTTCATTCAAAAATAGTAATAATATATAAATACAGCTCAGAGTAATCTAGACTGCTAGCATTTTTCATATGGAATAAATTTAAACAAAAACCAACTGAACATGAAAAAAAGTTCACACAGTATTCCTTGTGGTGAAAGCAAGCGATGAATTAGCAGAACAATAAATATTATCTTGATTCTTTTTTTTTATAAAATTATTTCGCACCTTTTCAGAAGCACTGGTACTACGTCCGGATGGCATAATACAGCTCCTAGCCAATTGAGCCGACGTATTTTCCTACATAGGATATAATTTATTTTTGTCAATACTATAATTCTCTCACCTTTACCGTGTCTCTGCCATGTTTTCTTCCGCTTTTAGGTAATTCACTCAGTTTAAGATATAGAATTTCGATTTCTTCAGATTTTTCGAATTGACGTGAACGAAACTAAATTAAATGATCAAAATAAATCAGAACAAAAAACAAAATCATCTTGTTTTCTTTTTTACTTTATTATCATTATTTTTTTGGGTATTCCATTCTTTAAATTTTGCATTCATCGTTTCTTCAATCTTAATTAGTGAAATTTTAAAAAAAATTAATTTTTCCTTCTTAATTTACCGCTCGTCTTTCTCGATTTTGTGTATCAGCCAGATTTTTTATCGACGTAAAAATATCATTTAAGAGTACATTTGCCATCTCACTATGTGCATCACTTTGTCTATTTGTTTGTGTTGCAAGCATTTTGAATGCACTTGAAAGTGTCCTAAAGTGATATTTTCTTCGACGACAATTTATTTATTTATTTGTTTGCTATACCCTCTTGTTCGACCGGCAATTTTCTGCATTATATCACTATTTTTTCGAAGAGCTTTGGCGTACACTTTTTCAGCGTCACTTCTAAAATTGAACCATTTAAAATGCAAAACATGTTTTGTTTTCTTCTTCTCCTAAATTTTACCTATCCAGTAAACAATTGGCAATCTCTGTGCAAAATTCATTGCTATTTCTCATTAGCTTTTTTAAGGCATCATAACCTTTTTCGCCCTAAAATATAAATATTAAATTTATCAAAAATACTGATGAGAAACTTACTACGAAGCAATCACGGAATTCGTCAGTCATGTGATTAATACGCTATCTAGAAAGACCATACATATATGCATTTTGTTGTATTCATCATTCATACATTAACAACATTGTTATTTGTGGTTCTATAGTTTGATTTTGGGCATGACTCATATCATATAGTATGTCTTTTTCTGTTGCTGAGAGAAATCGTCTATTGTTCTTACTCGTGTTGGCATCAATGTCAGCGACGATAATGGGAGAGAAAAAAGGAAAATAAAATGAAGGTGGTAACTTTCTGTCTTGTCTTGATGAAAACTACTCTAAGAATACTAAAGCAAATCCGTGTATTTCATCGAAATATATTTATAATGCTATAGGCACGATTTCATCACAATGAAAACAAGATTTATATAGTACCGTCATTAGATATACAGTTGTGTCTATTCTAAATCATCATCTTTGTTTTTTTTCTGTTTTTTTCTACTCACCTGAAAATGAAAGAGGAATGCAAAAAATAACGATCGCGGACTCATAGGCGACTCCTCCTATCCATGTACACAGGCCTGAATACTGACATAGAGTACAGAGTAATAGCAATGCGTCGTACGCACAGAATGAAGAAAAATTGGCAAGTTAATTTACATACTGAAATTGACACAATGATAGAGCATCGTATTCGGTTATTATGAGTGTTGCTTCGATAGGCACGTAAAAACAAAATAATATTGTATGCTATTGACATATTTCTTTTTAAAAAAAAAGGGTGAGGGTGTCAAACAAAATCTCTGTGAACGTATGAAATAAATAAATTACATCTGACATGTCAAGACTACTGACAAATCGAGTAAGCAAGAGAGAAATTATGTTTCAATTTATAAGAAGATTCTTACATTAGTCCATATTGATTTCATGTAAAATAGAAATTCTACTATTACAATTGATGTGAGTCCATGTTGTGCTTAAGATGTCAAATGCTCAAATTCATTAGTCATTGAGCTGTTTCAATGACTCGTTTCGTCTAGTAACCATTCATAAAACAAATGTTCACGGGATGTCGCTGATTGTTGGACTTTGATTCTAATGTAAAATATAAGTCGATAGCAAAAAGCAACTTGTTACGATTTTTTTGTTTTGGCAATTTTTTTCACGTCAATTCATATGGTGTCATTTATTCACTGATAAGTTTTCGAGGAATAATTTACGTTTTTTCTTTTATTATAATTCACAGAACACAAAATAAAATCGAGTTAATCAAATATTCGACGTCATATATGCAAAAAATAATGTTGATAGACTAAAACTGACTAACTTCCTTTTTCTATTGAAATTGAGATTTGTCAAAACCTACATGACTACTTTAATTGCTATTAAAGTATATAATAAGCGATTATATTTGTTGCCATTCAGAAATGAAAATAAATGATATTGAATGCAAATTCAAATTCAAAACTCATTTAGAGAATTTCGAACAATAAAAATGTGTTAATTTAGTGTTTAGATAAATTCTTTTTCGGAATACGAAATTTTTAACATTGACACATATGCGATCATAATTGTATGACTAAATAGAATGAGTTTTTAATTCTCTCGTCAACATTAATCCTAGATGCTTTCGCAATGTCTCCATAAGATTATAGACGATGATATTTATGAGAAAAATATTTTACCCTAACAACAGTTTCTATTTATCAGTAAATTTTGCAAAATCATACTTGTAAAATATAAATGTGATCTATCAATGATTTATTATTATGTTTGGTAATGTGGAATTGTATTTCGAACATCACGGTGTAACTGTTAAGTTAATATTGAGAAAATTTGCATTTTACTAAATAACAAAGAAGAATTGATTATAATCTATCGAACAAGGTTTTCTTTACTTACCAAATGTGTCATTGACAGTTATTTTGAAATCTTCATCGTCCATCAGTAGCTGCAAAATTTTATGGAGAATTGTCAAGTATACTTGTAATATATTGACAAAATGAATTCTGCATCATCGTTTCATTTTCTGCGTGAGATTACGTGACGATATTGGCTTTAAATTTAGCTACAATCAATGAAATGTGATTGAAAAAATGTCAACAGTCGAGCAGCTCTTGAAATTCTCCAGCTTTATATGCGTCAAGATAGATTTTCTTTGTTCGGTCAATGAGAGAAACATAAAACAAGATATAGCTACTACGATATTTATTTTTTGTTTTGTTCGATTGAAAAATCTAAATATTTTCTGAAAATTAAATTTTATTTTTTAAAAATAAAACAATTGCAGCCTATTGATCCGGCCTGAGACAATCAATCGATATCAACAAACCTCATATTTTCAGTTGAAATGATATTTTTCATATTAAGTCAGTTTCAGAAAACATAATCAGTGGAATGACTGCAGTATAACTAAATAGTAGATGGGATATTTTCTCATTGATTACACTAAATGATTGATAATAGAATGGCATCGCTTAATTGCATAAAGTCCCATCTGGATAAAAGACGAAGTGAATTAAATAGACGAATCAGAGGTATCCAAATAGCCGTTGAAAGAATTGTATTCCTTATTTCAAGTACATGTGGGTGAGATGATTTTATGGATAATGAAAGATGTCGAACCCGGAGCTACTATTTGAATAAGCTGTTTAATATAGAGTATACGATTTGTATTCATCACAACAAAAATCAGTCCAACTGTTGTTGACATACGATGAAACTTGATACCATGAAATAACTTCGATGAACAACAAGAAATATTTGTTATTGCTTGATACTTGTGAACACTACTGAAGATTTATTTTCATGTCATAGATTGTTCGGTTCTGTTGACGAGTGTCAAATCAAAAATATTTCATAATGCTTGTCATAAATGGTACACGATCATGGGAACGGATCTATCGGTAGCATTGAAATGTCTAAATACTTATAGCATTAATATAAGTTATAACGACTCTGTACGAATGAGGTGTAACTGTGTAAGATGCTTACGAAAGTAATCGAGCTATATTTGTATGTAAGAATGGCTATCTTAGTTTGATGCAATATTTTGACTGTATATTTCATAGTGGAGACATTTGTTGAAAATATCTGGACGGTATATGGGTGTTAGTCTGCACTTCATTTGGGTAAATATTCGCACACAGACAATCGTACGTTTTATTTCAGTGAATGGTAGACAAATCATCGTTTTTCATAAGTTCTATATATTTATGGCAGTTCTGTATATTTTTTCATTGCAAACAATTCTTTGAAATCGATTTCAGCAACGAATTGAAACAATCTTTGTTCTATCTTTGAATAATCCATTTTTTTCAGCAATGCTCATATTGAAATTGAAGACTCCAAAAAAAGCAAGATATCAAATACTTTTCCAGGTTATTCTTTTGAAACCGATTCCTAAAGTATATTGTCTTTCATTTACACTATTCATTCTTCGTGATTATGCTGACGTTAGATAGTTTACATTTTAGATGATAATCTTTGTTGAGCTAAGAATATTTTTATGTGAATCGAATACGAAGTTTTATTTAGAATTGAATAAAAAAGTTTGTTGTTAGAATAAATTTAAGAGAATATGGCAATAAAAATCTATAGGATTTTTCTATTATTGAATAAGATACATGGTTCAAACGACGCAATCGAATCTAAAATGTAAATGAATGACTTGAAAACAATAATTTAATATAAAATGAAAAGAAGGCGTCATACTTAGCCGTCTTTTAGCTCACGCTTTATTGGAAAAGAGAACGACGCAGGGACGGTGCGAAGCAACAAAAATATAGGGGGGTTACTTGAAAACGGGAGGTTTTTTTTCATAAATCGGAGTAAATTAATAAAAATTTCTTCTATTTTCTTCAAACCGGAGTAAAATTGAAACAAAAACTTCCAAAGTTGGCGGGGGGGNCCGGAGAAATCGACATACTGTTTAGCAAAGTTTTACTATTGAATATTTTTTCTATAATCCTTACGGCAAAGGCGTCTTTGTTAAATTTTAGCCGACAAAGACAGGAATTCAAGTGCAGAAAGGATGTGGGTAACGTAATCAACCAATAACTATAATCATTATATAAATGTATCTACCAATCGTTTGATACAACTATTTTCGTTGTTTTTAAACTTAGAAAATTTTTCTTGTCGACATTTTTCTCGTTCGATATATCTACTTTCGACATTTTTACCTTTCGACTTTTTTACCCTTCGACATTTCTACTTTCGACATTTTTACCTTTCGACCAAAGTAGGGTAAACCGTTTTAGTATCCGTCTACAAACAGTAGATCTCTACAATAAAACATACACTGCTGCGACTGTTGTAGCAGCCAGCAACACATTATACAGATCCGCTAATAACTTGCAGATAGAGCTTTTCAAAACCTACAAAATGGTCATAAAATATCCAATAAAATAAGCTGTGCTCGACAATTCCTAAACAGCATACTATCGAAATTCTATGGAAAGACGAATGTATGTTATAGTGTGGTGCTTACGATCTCGAGTACTGAACCAGATACCATCGCCATTTTTTCTCTACAAATGGAGTTTTCCAAGATCTATAAAACTACCATAAAGCATCCAGTAAAATATGCTGTGCTCAACAATTCTTAAACAGCATACTGTCGAAAGTGTATGGAAAAATTATTGTTTGCGTCGAGAATGCTGAATATAATGCTTAACAGATTTGATTTGTAGTTGCTTATCGTGTAGTGACGGAGAAAATGGTGTCTGAATATCAGTTCACGGAATAGGATTGGATATTTTTATGGACATCCTTATTTATACTGCATTGGATACTAGTGGATATATTGTTACGGCATCCTTTTCAGTAGTGCATTGGATCGTATGAGATGATTTTCATGGACATCCGTATCGTTAGCTTATTGGGCAGTAGTCCCTTCCTATTTGGTCAGTGTGTTGGATTCAGAGCCAAACGTCTTATAGGACGTCCTTTTCATCATCATCCCTGATACCGAGATTGTCGAAGTTAAATAAACAATCGCTATCCCCATTGGATCACCTGGTCGGTTTAAATCAGATCGCATGAGTAATATGAAGAGTATTGAATTGGTTAGAATATATAAAAGTTAAACTGACAGATAATCATATGTGAAAAGCACAGGAAGACAAGGGTATAGAAAGGTCTTTGCTACGGATGGAACTTATCAATCTTGAATTTCTATTAAACAAGCCGAATCGTTATTCATACTTTCATTTCTGAAGAAAAATTTCATATATATATATATATATATATATATATATGTATATCATTCTGATGTATAGATATAGCTATTATCTTCGTCATCCGAAGACGGTTCAAAATCTGAAATATCGTCTGCATACTGAATGTTTGTGGTATTAGTTGATGATGATTGTCGGTTTGTAGTACTTTGAGCGCGTTCGTAACCTAGAAACCAAATAGCTGCTGCAATATGTGAGCAACATCCGACTGTTTGCGGACCTGGTATGCACGTACAATACCATGCGATAACTTGTGTTGAGTCAAATTGAATGTATGTATGATAGGTGCATGATTTATGTGCAGATCGAAATCCGGATCCGTGAGTTCAGTACAGTCGTTGTGTTCTTCAGCATAACTTTTTGCTCTTTTCAGCTGGTAGACACCTGAAAAATAGTTAGAGGTTAACGAAGATTTGATCGAAAAATTTGATACCTAGAGTTATAGATCTGATATCATCGAGAGATAAGACAGGAAATGGATCAAATAAATTGTCAATATCTATACATTGCCAAACGTTATGTCGCTGCAGATTATCTTGGATAAACCATTCATGCAAGATGTTGCTTTTTGAGAGCAGTTGATTCATACGTCGAACTATATCATCATCTTCGGGTGAGGCTACTACCATGGGTACATGAAAACAGTTATTAAGTGCTGCTACAATGGCCATAAATCAGGAACGGATGGCAAAGATGAATTTTGAATGGTTTGACTGAACCATCTGAATCTTTTGAGCCGTGCATTGACACTTTCAACCATCCAACGTAGTTTCGTGACAAAACGTGATCGGTTGGCATCGTACGCATCGAATTGTCGTCAAGTTTTACCAAAAAACGAAGGCATCACAGTGTCGATCCCAAGAGCTTTTAGTACGCCAAGAGAATCACGGAAGCCTCTGTCTAAAATCATGATGTTATTTTCCTTGGTCCAATTAAGAATCTCTTCATAGTTGTTGAGCATGACATGCTTCAGAATAGAAGCGTCATTGTTATGAAAGTCGAAGAAGAATGGTCCAAAAATTGTGACAATATACCCAGTTGTGGTTACCATAACCATGGGCTTAACCAATGACCGTTTCTTCTACAGGCTGTATGTCTTGCGTTGAACTGCATTATTTCGACTTTTCTATTTTTCAAAAGAAACTGTTAGTTTGAAAATGCTCGTGACTTATGTTACCTGTATATATAGATAGGTTCCATTGAGTACCAGTATACGTGGGTCTCGGCCCTCAGTCAATAAACGATTTGCGATTGGTGATGTATGCTTGTCGATAACATCCTGCTGTGTCAAGTGAGCTAAACCCAAATAGCAAGGTACGAAGTGCTTAGTGATCGCAACTCGAGTCTCACATATGATACGGCTCATTTGGCGTTTGTTGTCTACACCGACCATAGATGCTAAAACCGAATCGCTCAAGCCCAGTTTTAATTTCATTAAAAGATACGCCAGAGCAGATCGAGCTTACCTTGCCGCTGAATTCTTCAAAGATGTTGGAGGTATATGTGACAAGATATGAGCATGCTGAGCTCGAGTAAATCCAGTCAGCTTGATGTAATCAACATTTGTCAAGCACATGCATTCATCAAAATCAAGGTGTTTGTTACTGTTGAGTCGTGTACGATACGATTTAAGGAGGTTTATAAGCGTTTGTCGAGAAAAAAGTCGATATTGCACTTTGTGTGGTACCAGAGACTGGAACGCTTCAGGTATCAGACGTTTATCGGCAGTGTGTAGCTTGCAGCCTCGGGATCCTGCAGGTATTTCGATGTGGCGTCGAATGAACAATTCAGTGCGATCTGCTTCGCAAATAGTCACCGTTGGAGGTACAATTTGTTTTTTGCAAACACAACATTGACTAAATAACAAAAAGTACTTAATTGTCTGTATCCTCAGCATCTACATTTTTGAAAAGACCGAAACTTCAATTGGAACCTCGATACTTTGTTCATCGATATTTTCATCTGAGGGGATTGTATCCATCTAAAAAGTTAGACTAAATAAAGATAAAATATATCCAGCTACACTTACTGCTTCGCTACTTTCATCCGAATTAAATTCTTCATCGTCTACTTGATCACTAGTGGCAGTTGAATCATAGATCGATTCGCTATCACTGGATGATGCATTCGCTGCTTGAACACGAATAGATCCATCGTCCATCGAATCAGCCACACTTGATGTATCATCAATCAGCTGATCAGTGCCATTGTCTTCATTTTCGTCACTGAGCACATTAGTGACGGAATTTTCTGCTTGATGATTATTATTGATGGTGGTCAGCGCATCGCAAAATTCTGGTAGAGCTGTCCATTGATTAAACATAAAACGGCATTTCGTACAAATGTAGCCATCAGCCGGCAGAGAAGTTGGAAACAAACGTGCAGCATCAAAAAGTCGAATACATTTTCCCTTCAGAGAGCGTCGACAGCTCGGAGTAAGGCGATCACCACAACAGACGCACGCACAAAACTTCTTCAAATTCATTTTATGCGAATTGAAAGAATTAACAATGAAACGCATATAACTTATAATCTCTCTCTTTATTCTCTATCACTAAAAGAAATTCTCTGAATCACTCTCCATATGATACATATTCTCTCTGAATCTCTCATAAAATTCATCAGTTCATTTTTCTTTTTCTCTCTCTGAAATAACATCAGTGCATGTATTTCACGCGCTCTCTCAGATATCTTCTCCACTTACGCCTCCCCATTCAAATATCTTCTCTTCCACTACATTTAACTGGTCACATTAGCTATTCCTTTGTTATCCAACTTTCATCACTCCTTCTAAATTACCGCACAATCCCTCATGAGAAAGGATTCTTACGCTCGTATCACAAAACCACGGTTAAACTAGAGCATCCCAGTCTTGACACCTTTCTCTGGCAAGCCACCTACCCATTTTCTGAAGCAGCATATACATAAAAAATACTTTCAATATTCATTCCGTTACAATCCGACCACTTCATAAACGCTGCGAAAACATAAACAAATCTCCCCCAGTTTTTATAATCCCTGAGAAGAACCCTACATACCCTTTCACCTCAGAATATTTTAAAGCACCCGATCGCCTATCTTTCCGCTGGTAAAATCACGGTGGTATCTAGTTCACTAACGGAGATCGTAAGCACCACACTATAACATACATTCGTCTTTCCATAGAATTTCGATAGTATGCTGTTTAGGAATTGTCGAGCACAGCTTATTTTATTGGATATTTTATGACCATTTTGTAGGTNATAGAATTTTGATAGTATGCTGTTCAAGAACTATCGAGCACAGCATATTTTACTGGATGTTTTATGATAGTTGTGTAGACCTTGGAAAACTCTATCTGCAGGTTATTAGCGGATCTGTATAATGTATTGCTGGCTGCTACAACAGTCGCGGCAGTGTATGTTTTATTGTAGAGATCTACTGTTTGTAGACGGAGACTAAAACCTTTTGAAAATGTCCTGTAAAAGCTCAGAATCGTGTACTCACACACATTACAGCGCCAAATCTTAGTTAGAACTGATTTTTGAACTGATTTTCATTTAGGGCCGTTTTGTGTACAAAGTGCCCCCTCCTCCTTTAATTAAGCATATTAATATCTATTCTATTTAAATTTATTCTTGGACTTTCCATTGATTACTGGATGGATAAGAAATCAGACCACGACATCGATTTGTCCTTTCCATAAACGATAGATTCATCTGTTATTCATCAGCTTAACTTTATATTTGATAGCAAGTGTTTTCTTATTATTCTGTCTTAGTTTTAACTTTTTCTAATTTATATTTGAATGAGTTTCTGCTTTACGTAATAATGGAATTCGGAGATACCTGATGAGTCCTTTCACGAGGAAGGGCGAAACGCGTCGTGGCTGCTGTTCGCACCACTGTGAATTGATACTATCATTATATGATCATTTTTCTTTTTGAAAAATTTCTATATAACAGTATAGTTTAATCTTGTGATTTTTTAAATTTATTTTAATTTAATCATGGAGATTATTTGCTAACTGAAGAGTCCTGTAGCGGGGACAAAACACGTCTTGGCTTCTGTTCACAGCCACCCTCACACCCACTCCCTCGCCCTCACACCCACACCCATTATATTATTATGCGAATTTGATAAAGGATTGATTGCTAAAACGCAAAAATTAAGAATAGCACATTGATTTGTATGTTAAGCGTACAAATCATTCTCCTTCTTAATTGACGAAAGTAATATGATATTGGGATCACACCAACAGCTTTCCCCCTGAGCATCAAAGAAGGGACCTGTACCACCCAATAGCACTCCAGCGTAAAATAAGAACGCGTCTGCAGCACATAAGGCTTGAATCCCTATCGGGCGAGTGTCACACGAAAGCAGCATTTGATTGAAGAATGTTTTGTCACATACTGATTTAGGAGTGTTACACGTTCCATAACATCGATCATGTACATCGCATATTGTTGTGAAGTTCCATAGTTTTCCTATTGGACTAACAAAAAAGTTTGTAAAAAAGCCGTCCCCAGACCCGCACCCGTTCACTGTAGGTGGATTTATTTGTTCAGATGGTTTCATTTTAGAATCACAAGAACAAGTGCCACTTTTGCAAATCATGTTATCAAATGGACATTCAACTCTATAATTCCACCCCGTGCTGCTAGTCCCAGCGCAATTTGGTGTTACCTTGACACGCAAGCTTGTTTCGCTGTCAGTGAGCGCTATCGATGTAATGCGCTCTCCTTCTGTGCCAGCACAACCTGAGGTAAATATTTGTTTATTTTTATAGTAGACATCGATTTGATCAGGGATCGTGTACGTTTCATAGTGAAACTTGAGCGAAATGTGTGTTTTACCAATATCTACGGTTCTGTCGTCCGGTGTATTGCTACCTGCAATAGTAATATCGTTGCATTTTGCTCTCTTCGAAGCAACTTCCAGGGAAATAAATGTTAAATCTTGGGGGATTATCAAAATTTTTGTGTTTTGAAGTGGTAGTTTTACTGGCTCTTCCCCTGCCAGCAGGATAACTGCTTCAAAGTTAATTGGATTGCTAGTGGATTTAGGTTCCAACGGAATTTTAGAAGCATAACTTGATGCCACGCTTAGTGCATCCATTATATTAGTGGTCATGTCCTTATCGATAAGAGAGCAAAAGATTTTTAACTGTTCTTCTGAGTTTGAACAAATATCCGACATTGGATATGCTCGTATCAACTCTTTGAGAGCGTTACTTTGTTGAGATACTGTTTCATAAAGATTTCTCACTTGAAAATAATCATCCATACTTGTATCATTCGTAGGCAGCATGAGATAATATCGTCCACCGCCAACATTTAACAGTACAGCACTTTTGTTTCCCAATTGTTCATCACGATAGTTCATCTGCAAAGTAGCATCGACAATATACCGTTCTGAAAAGCTATCCGTGAGATCAATGGCAATACCGGTGAAAGGTTCGGAAATATTTCTATCACGTGGTAACTGATATTAAGGCAGTGGATACGAGTCAGCGGGTGACTGATAGTAAGCTGTGATCTCATAGGAACCATTTTCAGAAACAATATTGACTGTATACTGTTCACTCGTCCTATTGTAGTTGAATAGAAGAGTAATATTATTTGATCGTATCTGAGTGATACGGTAACGATTGATTGTATAAATAGCAGTATCTGTTTCGATCGCATATATCAACTGAAGATTTCCGGAGAAGTCTTTCACACCAAATACGCTTACGCCATTAATTTCCATAATTTTAGGGTCTTTTATATCTGCGTTGATGGAGCTCGAAGATAAATCAGGAGTTTTAGGTGGGGATTTTCGACGAAGACCCAACGGCAGCGCTATAGCAAGTGTGATAATCAAAGCTGTACCAAACACTGCGATACCGATTAAAATGCGTTTGTTCATTCTTGATCTTGCAAGTTTTGATTAACTGAAGCAATGCAATCGTACTAATTTTCAAACAAAAAGATGAAAATACAAAATTTTCGGTATAGTTTTTTTTCGAAAATTGGATACGCTTTAGTTCTCAAACGCTTTCATTTTGCTTCTTTATCAACTATGAATACAGGTAACTTTCTCGTCATCATAATTTGAGTGATTCTAAACAGATTGACCTATATGTGTTTTTAATCGATATTTACTGGCGACGTTAGGACACTATTTCTTTGTGCACAATAGAATAAAGCAAATGCGCAGTATGGAAGCAACAAACTCCTTTGTCCTCTTCTTTCAATGACACTGAGCTCTAAATACTGATAACAACTTTCTCTTCCGATAACAGAGCAGAGAGAAACAGAAAGACGAAGAAAAATGTAATGTAATACGTACCCTTCAGCTAAAGTTTCTCAACAGAGAAGAAATTGAGGTGAGGGTGAGTCCAGTTACCATGATCCGAATCTTGAGGGTGATGATGTGCGTCAAGCTACCATGACGTGTTTCGAGGACGAGGGTGAGTCGAGACGCCATGATCTAGATTTCGTCCTCTCTCAGGGGCTCGTCAGATGGCTTTGGTCAAAACTAAAGACTAGATTGTTCATATGATCGTAAAAAAACAATCACAAGCAGATTTAAATCTCCGTAATGACCATCTGATCACTTATTATAGAGTATTAATCCATAACAACGGCAGATAACGTTCACTGCGGTGAGTCGAGAAGCCATGGTCGCGATTTCATCCTTGCTAAAGGGACTCATCAGATGGCATGCATTTCAAGAATAACTGGACTATTAAAATGATCATAAAAATCACAAATAAGAATCAGTTAGACTTACAACCACTAAGTCACTTGCATAAAGCAACTCTTAGTAACGGTAAATCAATCGAGAAACAGATCAACTTATATTCACGAAGAATATGAATCAATCTGCTAGTCTCAACTCTTGCTTTCTTAGCAATCGATTTCCTTATCGAAGAGATTAAAATTCAAGTTGAATATTAATAAAAAGATTGCAATAGA
>CAJNYU010004655.1:0-15997 GCA_905331475.1 Rotaria socialis | reverse complement strand
ATCAATCACGAGGATTAGTCATAGTCGAAAATATTACGTAACAAATCAAAATAGAGATCATAACAACAGATAACACGAATAAACGTTTAGCGTCAGTGAGTGCCATCTACTGACGCTAACATATATGACCTGTGAATAACTGAATAATCAGCTGATTGTGTTTTTCGAACTGTTTTGATCATATTAGAAATGATCGTATATTGCTAGTGGACCCATCTTTTGCATACTTCTATAAGTTCCCTATGAAGAGATATTTCTCATGAGGACAGTAATTGCTATGTTGATTGATTGGTTTAATAACAGGTTATGTAAAGGACAATTTAACACCATTGTCATCCGCCCAGAAAATCGTTCTGGTAGTAGTGATGCAAGAATCACCATTTTCTATGAATAATGCGCATCAATTCTGATTCGCTAAGAATCGGGAAAAATTTCTGCGTCATCGGATAAGATTGAATATCGTTTCATGAAATAGTTCGATAGTGAAAAAAAAGTAAAAATCTCAACTAGTTTTTGAAAATTTTCTTTTCGTTAGTTTATCCTGTTATAAACATGGAACAACTGAATTTAAGTACAAACATATGCACTCATGAGATTAATAAATTAGACAGCGAACGGTGCGTACGATTGTCTATTCAATAAAGAAAATAAAACTATCAGGCTTTAGTTTTTAGTAACACTTTTATTGATATCTTGATATTGAATGAAGCTTTCAAAGATGATACGTAACTGACTATATTGCATACATTTAGTGAAATGAAAAAAAAACCGTCAAATTCCTTTCATTATTTTCTTTCTAGGAAATCTCTTTAACAGACAAAAAATGGTTTCAATATAAAGAAAATATCGATCCGTTTTAAAGAACTATTATTGGAACAGTTCAATCGACTACAAAATACGAGTGGCAGCTTAACTTTAAAACACTAAAAAAGTATTATATTTTAAAGTAAAAACACTTTAAACTTTAAACTTTAATTAAAGTAGAACACTAAAATTTAATACTTTAATATAAAAATTAAAATGCTTTAAGTGTAATTTTAAAGTTTAAAGTTGCAGTTTAACCAACAGAGAATTGATCGCGAAGTGCTAAAAATTAGTTGTCACTTTAACTCTGATTTTTTAAAGTTAAAGTGTTTTACTTTAATAAAAGTTTAAAGCGTTTTACTTTAATTTCAACTTTTAAAGTAAAGTTAAAGTGCCACCCCTACTGCAAAACATGTTCAACGAAATCCAAAGTCACATAAATGCCCTGAAAAGCACAAGCTGATTATATTATGACGGCTTCTTAGTCACAGTAATCATTGTTCATTTTCAACAGTCTAATTATCTATGAATTGCTAAGTTTTCACAATTGTCAACTAAACTTTCAACCGGTTAGATTGTATTACACTCGAGATCGATAAATTTTTCAATGTATATCGATGATGATTTTTTTTGTTTGAATTCAAATTATTCATATTTGTTCTCATATCCATGATGATTATAGTAATTAAGTGATGAAGCTATTCAATACATAACATCGAAGTCATTTATTGTAGTGCTAATGCTAAAGAATTCAATGACAGTTTTCTATCTTCGACTACCTATTCGATAGTATCTTCACTGAAGTATGAAATATAATATTCGTTGAGAATTTCAAGTCGTATGTTCGGACCAATGCCAAATAATACTTTTATAAAAATATACCAGATTACGAACCTGTTTTTAAACATCATTTTATGCGGTAAATTAGAAGATACTTGGTATCCGTTTTTTTTGCATTTGTTCCGTGGTATAATAATAAATAAATCTCTTCAACATTATAAACATCCAGTATTTTCTTTTAATCAAAATCGACTTCTCATTCAACAGAACAGTTTTTATTTCATTCGCAAATTTATTGGGCGATATAGTAATACTATCTATTGAATAATATTTATTTTGGAAATGGCAGCAAAGAAAAATTTCCTTAATAAAATCTAACACTTCTAAAATTGTTTCATTTTCTTTCAATAAAAGTCTGCGCATTAGCTTATTTCCTTTATGTACAATATTTAGAATTATCTAGAATTAGCTCTTGTAAAATCTGTGTGCCTCGATATTTCTTTTTCAAATATTATTTCTATTTGTAATATTATATAGTCACATAATATCATGATTACTTACGAAAGAAAAAAAATGATCAGCTGTACTTTTTATATTAAACCAAAGTTGCAAGAAAACCTAGAAAATGTCTATAGATAAATTACTGTTTTAATGTCAATTAACAACATTATTCATTGTATATTTTATGATATATTGAAAATTTCGATTAGTAAAATTGCAGATAAAAAGATATTCTGTTTACTTTCATCTTGCGTCTATCACTGTTAATGTTATTATTGTTGTTAGAGTAACTCAATTTTTTTATTCTCACTTTGTCTTTTACTTTTACCATTTTTTTCTCTTCTACCTCTTTTTCTTCTACTAATCATTAGAAAGAATACCGTACATCAAACAGAGAAAAGAAAAAGAACGGAGTTCGAGTTTACATCATCATCTTTTTTTTCTTCTTTTATTTAACTACCGACAGATGGTTGTGCCTGCACATTGTACTCTTGACATCTATTCTTTTATACTCTCATGGGTATTTCCTAAAGGTGCATTGAGTGTGTATGTGATAAGAAACCATGTGTATATGTATGCCTATTTTGTCTAATTGGAGATCCTTGAAGGTAAGACGCGGTACCATACGTGCATATATGCATAATAAAACGAAGCCAATGTAATGCTGGCATGCATTCTGTGGTTGCTATTTGCCTACCAACAGAAGTAGCACAAAAAAGATTTTTCTTCTTCAGTCACTTACCATCATTGCCATTTGATATTTACTCACGTCCTTTATTATTGTATTTTTTTTTATTTATTGTGAAGTTTCAAGTGATAATCATATTAAAACAATGATGACTTCTGAATTACTCAGCAAACAAGCAAAGATAAATTGTAAGTGAATTATATGAGCAAGAGACAAAGACATCAAATTTTTTTACCGTGTTTTCCCTATCATAAATATTTAACCAGATCTTTTTCATCTCTCATTTCGGTGGAAAATACGAATGTTCACAGAAGGCAAAATTTTATATGAATTATAAAAAGATTAAATATTTATTTTTATAGCCGAAGTACCCCATGGATATTAGAATAAAAGCTATTAAATATATCTTGAGTATTTATTACAATCAAACTGTTCTATTACTTGTTCTGCACAATTAATTCTAACAGTCGCCTGTGAAATATGTTTTTTTTCTTAAAATAAATATTCATGGTCTAAAAAGAGTAAAATATATTATCCAGAAATAAAGATGCATAGAAACGATGACTGCATCGCATGTCGAAACCTTTTTTGCTTCTATTATTTTTATTATTATGGAAAACCACTAAGTGTGTTTCTTTCTCTCATCGATATATTTCTATTTGACATATAGCAAGTATTAGTCAGATTTTATTTTCTTTGACGATATTTTCTTTATGAATAATAGAACCGTCTTTTATTTTAGCATAAATGTTTATATAGAAAGAATTATTCAACAATCTATTTCAATTTTTATTGACGCCATTCGGACAGTTTTAAACTAACAATCAGAGTTTCGATTTCTGCTTTTCAGAGATTAAAATTCAAACTCAGTGTAAAATTGAAAAAAATAGATCGTGCAATGAAGTGTACTCTAAGTATGTTGACAAACATTTGATTGCAATTTTGAATTTAATCTATGAAAAGTCGAGGAAAAGTTTTAAAGTTCTAATCTTAGCACAATGATTTTTGTGACTAGATGTATAGCATATAAAAATTATGATTATTTTGTCATTGTAGATAGCCCACTGGTGAATATGTCTAGTAGTCATAATAGCACGCCACGTTCAACACATCATCATCATGAATCAAAATCTTTACATCATCCATTGTCTCTATCAAACAGCCATTCGATTCCTGTTACTCGTTCGACCATTGACGATTTTCGTGAAATAATACGCGAACAATCATTTATTATTTCGAATAATTCATCATCAGATTCCGATCATTTTGATGTACCCGTAAAAAAATATCCTCCACTACCCGATATTGCAGTGCCTAGTCCTAGTACAACAAGTAACACTTTTTTTCGTACAGAAGCTATTCTAACAATACCAAAACAAAGTCAACCGAAAAAGCAAATGTTTTATCATTTTGCGCCAACACAACGAGGACATTTACCATCACTTAATAAACGTCATATTTTACCAATGATGGCCAATGTTATGGATCTTGACGAAGATTTACCTCAATGTCATACAACTATAGCACATAGAGCAGCAACATATACATCGCCGGGTGATCGTGTTATATCACCAATAAAACGGCCATCGGCTCCATCACCTCCAACAAGTGCACAAATAAAACGACCAGGTCAAAATGCATTTGCCTACGGAGATGAAGACCAAGACGAGGAAGACGAAGAAGACGAAGAAAATTGTTCGATAATAGATGATGAAGATAGTCAATTGTTTAATGAACGTTTCTATCGTTATAATGGCCAACCAATTACAATGATCAATCATCGTATTGATCATTATGGTAATTCTAATCGTTATATGAATATGAATGATAGACAAAATACAATTATAATCAATGATGGTCATGATGGAGCTGCTCATCCGCTTGATTCAGTTGAATTTGAACCATGAACACGAAAATTGATATTGTAATACGTATATATATATATATATATATACGTTGCATAAGTACACATGAAACATTTTGTTCTTGTTATTTAAAAATTAAAAAGAAAGAAAAAAGCAGATTTTTGTTTGTTTGTTTGTTTTTCAATTTTATGTTAGATGCGACTTTTTTTTCTCATTGCATAGAAGAAAATACATAATATATTGATAAATATAGTGTACTGAAATTTTATTTTAATTCAAAAGAGTCTCATTACTATTCATTCGCAAGTAAGCGATTGATTTCAATCAAAATTAAGAAATCAATTTTTTGTTAGATAACCAAGGAGTTAATTTCAGTGGCTGTTTCTAGATAAAGAGGCAAAGTCATTGGGAAAAGGCAATATACGATTTTGACTTTTTGAATGGCAGTTGTACATTGTCACCGAGAGAAAGGCTTAAAATCTAAGATTCTTCAGGGTCACTCAGAAGATTTGTCAAAGTTGTTCTCCGACGCAGTAACATTTTTCGCATACAATATCTTCACGCTTGACAAAAGATTTCAGTATTTCGTTATGATGAGTTGCTATTAGAGGTTTAGCTGTTCTCCCTTCTTGTTTATTCGAAATCGAAAAACTACAACAAAAAACAAACAACATGTTGTATCGTGTTGTATACACACATATATATATATGTCGTGCCGAAGTTACACTCTTTGCCGAAGTTATAACTTCGACAAAATTTTTGCCGAAGTTACAACTTCGACGGACACTATTGTCGAAGTTATAACTTCGACGATTATCTTTGCCGAAGTTATAACTTCGGCAATACAACTTGCCGAAGTTAAACTTCGACAAGCAAATTTTGTCGAAGTTACTGTGAATGAGTTGATAAACATTAAACATTAAAAAATCAATGTAATTTTTTCGATATCAATATTAATAACTATTTTTTAATTTAATAGAGATAGAAAGAAATCTATTGAATTTTTTTTTCACAAAATATACAAGACATTTTTGAATAATAAAATATGTATTTTATTATATTTGCACGTTTTTGAACCTAGATGGACAATTATGAAAGTATTGCTCTGGTACAATTTACAAAGCTATTTATGATTCAAAGATCTATTCAATTTTTGTCCTTTTCATTTTTTTTTGTACTTTTCTTTTCTTTTTCGTTTTTTTGTTAATTAAACGTATTTGATTGAAATAAATTTATATCTAATAAGCCTAATTTATAAAGAAGGAACACATAAGACAATTAATTATAAGATAATTGGATTACACTGTGAATAATATTCATATATGAGGTATAAATGAAAGTTAAAGTATTGTTCGAAAGTTTTTGTTGAAGTAAACCATTGATTCTTGTAATTGCATTTTCACGAAATGACTTCCGCATCTATTTTGTCACCTGCAAAGGTAAGTAAATGAAAATATTTTGAGAAAGAAACGAAGTATTTTAATATAGATAGCCACTGCTTCATCTGTTACGACATTTAGTAAAGTGTTAATGCCAAAAACAGTTAATAAGAATATGAAACTAAAAAATGATTTTATTGATAAAATATTACGAATCAGAAATGAATCGTTAAATAATCCAGTTTTTACATTAGAAAGATATAATCAAACAATAGAATTAATAAATAATGCAAAATTAAAAAGTAGTGCTAGAAGAAATGATCAAGAGATATCATTATTAAAAACGTATGATGTACTTAATCTTAGTAATCAAGATAAATTAGTAAAAAAAATCCAAGGATCTGAAGATACATCAATTAAATATTATGTTCCCATCAATGAAGTTTATGATGTAATTAGAATCGCTCATTTTAATATCGGTCACCGTGGAATTAAGTATACTTTAAAAGAAATTAAAAAAAAATGTGCTAATATTACCGAAAAACAAGTTAAGTTATTTATTTCTGAATGTAATGAATGTAACATAAAACGTGCAAAACCAAAAAACTCATCGAAATTAGTAGTACGTCCAATTATTTCAAATGATTTTCATTCACGTGGTCAAGTTGATTTAATAGACATGCAATCTTCTCCTGATGGTAAATTTAAGTTTATATTAAATTATCAAGATCATTTTACAAAATTTTGTATTTTACGACCACTTAAATCAAAAACCGCAGCAGAAGTCGCGTACAATTTATTAGATATTTTTACTACATTTGGTGCACCTGCAATCTTACAATCAGATAATGGCCGTGAATTCGTTGCAAAAGTTATTGAAGAATTAGCATTAATATGGAAAGATCTTAAAATTGTCCACGGAAAACCTCGTCACCCACAATCGCAAGGATCTGTGGAGAGATCTAATCAAGATACAAAGCAATTATTAGGTATGTCATATCAAAAATAGTTATTTCTAATATCTTGCTTATTGTTTAGGAACATGGATTCGCGAAAACAACTCCACTAAATGGGCCGAAGGCTTGCGCTTTGTACAATTTCAAAAAAATTCATGTTTTCATCGTGTATTAAATAATAGTCCATATGCAGTTTTATTTGGCAATCAACCAAAATTAGGTTTATCATCAACATCTTTACATCCTTCTATTTTCAATGATATAACAACAGAAGAAGAATTAACAAATGAATTAGGTCTATTAACAAATGATGCACTTGATGTGAATTCATCTGCAAGTGATAGTGAAGAAGATGAATTAAAAATTGATGAACCGAATATTAATGATGAATTAAAAGACAATGATCAATTAAATATTACTGAACAAAATGAAAAAAACGATGAATTACTTACCAATAGAGCTAAAAGAACAAATGATATTCGTGAAACTGCGCGACAAGGTCAAAAACGGCAAGCCGATGAATTTTTACGGAATACAGCTAAACGACATAAATTAGCTGATCTAAACGTTGGTGATAATGTTGTAAGTAATATTGATTCGTATATTATTCAATAAATAATAATCTTGTTTTTAGTTGATTCCAGTACCAGATGTTGATCGTGGTCCAACTGATGCGCGTAATGTACTTGCTGTTGTTATGGAAATAAAAGATGACAAATACAAATTAGGAGTAGAACAAGGTATCATTAATGGTTATTATAGTTTTCATCAAATATCAAAGGCAACTGGAACATCAACTATATTAGTTGAAAATGTCGATCAAGGTATTAAAAAATCGTTAAGAGAAGTAGTTAAACTTCAAAGCATTACTGGTGGACAAGGAATGTTAAAATGTTCATGCAAAGGTGGTTGCACAACTAGTAGATGCAAGTGTAAACAAGCTAAAATTTTATGCAATTCTCGATGTCATAATTCGACAACATGTCGTAATAAATAGTTTTAATATATAATTTATTATGTAGGTTTGTTATTTGTGTTGTATTTGTGAATTTCTTGTATATTTTGTGAAAAAAAAATTCAATAGATTTCTTTCTATCTCTATTAAATTAAAAAATAGTTATTAATATTGATATCGAAAAAATTACATTGATTTTTTAATGTTTAATGTTTATCAACTCATTCACAGTAACTTCGACAAAATTTGCTTGTCGAAGTTTAACTTCGGCAAGTTGTATTGCCGAAGTTATAACTTCGGCAAAGATAATCGTCGAAGTTATAACTTCGACAATAGTGTCCGTCGAAGTTGTAACTTCGGCAAAAATTTTGTCGAAGTTATAACTTCGGCAAAGAGTGTAACTTCGGCACGACATATATATCACTCCTCCATTGAGAAGAAAACATATATTTATACATTTATATATATATATATATATATATATATGACGATAGCTGTGGCGGGTGACTAGATAGAAGAAGAAAAAGAATGATATGATAACATTAAGGGCAGGCCCACGACAGTTGCTGATAGACATACAGATGATATTTATCTTTTATGTACTGAACATAATCTGACTTAATTGAACTTATATACAGGATCGATACATCTTGTCTCGAGTTGATACTGAAAAAAGCAGATATTTTTTCTTGTTTTAGTTATTCTCATATATCAGATGATCACTTCCTTGCTACCTGTCATCATCAGATTGCATTTTGTTGAATATTGAAAGATCAAAATCACAATGAAGAATAAGAGCTTAACATGTTGTATTTCATTTGTAAAACTAGATGTCAGAAAACAATTAGAAACAAGAAACATCACATAATTCCTCATTTCCATTTATCTACTCAGAATCTGTTACAGTTTATCAAGGCCATAAAAACTGTCCTTATTTTCGTTTTTCTTTTATTAAGGAACAAGAATAATTCTCTCTCTTTCTTTTTACCAAAAAAATGCTCTAGTATATATATGTGTGTGAGTAGAAGAAAAAGAAGATCAAAGAAGAGAATAGAATGCAGTAGAAGAAGATCAAAGAAGAAAAAAAGAAGGAGAAAGAAAAGAACGTACAGTGAAACATCTATTAATGAACACCTCTCTATAATGAACACCTTCCATTTGAACAGATGTTTCGGAACCCCGATCGATTTTTGCTGTAAATATATCTCTGCAAGATGAACATCTCCCAACTCTGAACATTGAACACTTTTTTCAGTCATTTCTGTAGAAAAACACCTCTCTAAAGTGAACATACACTGACCAATTACACTTTCGTGTATGAAATAAGTAGATGAAAAAATAGATTGCACATAATAAAACAATGATAAATTAAATTTGGACGGTCAATTCGTCATAACAAATTTTGTCGTATGTATGACACAAACAGAACAATGAAAGTGAATAGTCCGCGATGAGCGAATCGATTCTACGTGAGAGAATAACCACAATTACATTCGCTGATTTCTCAATTGGATTCACAGCTTACTCAACTTTTTATCGACTCAAACGGAGTCAAGCAAGCAACCATTAAAGACTTTTTCATAAAAAATGATTAGATGTAAATAAATAGATGACAACTTTGTTCGTTTTTTTGTTTAAAACTGAATAGATGTTTAATAGTTCAAATCAATAAAATAGTCTTTTCCTTTGTTACAAGATAAATAAAGAAGTATATACAGTAGATAAAACCGATTTTTCTAAATTAGGCACTGATCGTAATAGATATTAGTATAAAAGGTGTATATTTATCATTCGTATATACTAACCATGTACTATATAGATATATAGACTTCATTCAACAGGGTACTTCTCTAAGATGAACGCCTCCTTTAATGAACACGTTTTGAACAGTCCCGTCAGTATTCATCTTAGAGAGGTTTCACTGTATATGTATGATAGTAAAGAAAGAAAATACATATATCAACCATGTACTACATCTAACGAACAAGAATATAACTGTTCGCTGACAGAATTGCTCATGAATAATGCGAGACTCTAAATTTATGTTTCCTTAAAGTGCTAATCAAATAGAGTTCAGTATTTTAAGATATGCTTCAACTCATCGTATTAAAGAGAAATTAAATGTTATGCTAGAGATGAAAATAGGCTGCCATCAAGAGCATTAGCTGTTAAAATTAGTGTTTAAAATCAAGCATTAGCTAATTAATACAATAAAGTACTCTCGACAAATTGATGCATGATTATGAAATCATGGAAATACTATAAATATTCTATATACCAGCGGGAATTAAAATTACACCATAAGGTGCGAGATTACTGTAAGAATTTGACTATGAGACATATCTCAATAAGTATAAATTTCTATCAGTAACCCGTGGGTTCAGCTCAATAGAACGAGAAGAATTGAAGTCGACTCAAAAAATTATACTTGCAAGTTTTCAACACGCTGCAAAACATAGTGATAGGTCCAGAAAATAAATAAATATCTATTATAGATAATATACATAGCAACACACTATATACCGATGATGTGTTTCTCTTCCGCAGTATAGCACTACTTACTTCTCAGATATAACTACAACATATTCCAACTCGAATTGCGAAGCATATTTTTATATGCTCTTGTAATTTACTTCTTTGTTTTAAGCAATTCATATGCTTTTTCCAATGCACTAGTATTAGCGGGTAGAGAAAGAGCTTTATGTTCGATTTCTTTTTATTTATTTCAAATCGAAAACAAATATCACATCACATCACATTTTAGGTTCACTACACATATACGCGCGCACACACTACTAAATGATAGAAAAAAAATCGATACATATATTTGTATATTTATGTCGAGGGTTTGGAAAAAATAGAAATATATGGGCAAAATAAAGAATGACCTGAGATAGTTCAGATCAAAGAAAGGAAAGAAAAATATAACAAGAGTTAGCCGCTAACCACTAGGAATCAATCGACAACACTGAAATTCAAATCCAAAGAAAATCAAAAGTCACACGCATACTGGCACCACCATCATCCTTCTTGATGTTGTTTGTTTTGAATTTAATTTCAATGATTTCTTGTTACATGAAATGCATTTATTAAAAAGATGTTTTTTTTTTAATCTTTTCGGCATAAAATCTTTTGGGTTAATTGTTTTAAAATATTATAAAGTGCTTTTCGAAATATGGATCCACCAGCTAATGTATAAATATAGAACGGCATTCCATTTGTTACATAAGTGAGTAGTAGAAATAGATTGAAAATGAAATTGTTGATGCCAATTTGTAATTGTGGTCTTGCCAAATACATCGTACTGTTTGCGTAGATATTTTGGATGACCTGTGGTAATGAGAATAGTGTGAGAAGAACAACTTGAACCAGTAGCATAACAATCAGATGTCGATCAGATTTCTTCCAACGTGGCTGTTGTCCGTTCGTTGTAACTTGTGTCTCGATGGAAATACTCGCAGGTTGTATACGTCGCTTAGCAACCACACGTATATTCAGAATTGTCATAATACCAAAAGACAACATCAGTATTGAAGGAATGATAACGCCAATTGTAGCAAATGTGAAATCGATTAGTAAACGACACCAAATTGTTCGTCCGTAACATTCCAAAGGTGCATTAGTAAGATTAGCTTCATAACAATAGAATATTTGTGTATACGCAAGACTTGATAGAATCACAACAAGAAGTGTGCCCAGCTGAGCATTTTCCAGTTTACTCATATGGCGACGATTGACATCGATACTTGATGAAAACCATCTATCAACTGTAGCCAACATGATTAGCCATGAAGCAATTGTTCTTGAAACAAACAGAACAAAAATACGCAATTTACAAAGCCATGGAACTGTGTTTGTTAGATCGGCAGACCAGCCCGTCAATAAACGAACTGCAACACCCGAAATGAGAGTGATAAGACTTGAAATTGATGATGCAAGAAAAAGCCAAGAACATGGATTTGATCGAAGAGATTTTTGAGATAAAACAAGACAATTCAAAATATTACCAATCGTGCCGAAAAGAAGAATAACAATCGAGAAATAACGATTGATTTGCGCTGAGATTAAGATCAAATTTAGAATGATATCTGTCTTCGATGAGTTTGATGACATATTAGCACCTAATAAATAAGGAAAATAATAAAGTCAGATACTGTGTAGAAAGGAATGTGTAACAATGGTGTGTATATTTTTTTCTTGCTTATTCTGCATCTATCGTCCCTAATAGGCGTTGAGTAGCGTAATTATCTTGTCTTAAAGATGAATTTAACAAATAGGCTGTCTTTGAAGTGGAAACGTAAAGAAAAATTCTATTTTTAATTTACTTAATTGATGAAAGAACTAGAATTGATTAAAATAAATCTATTTTCTATGTTAAGAGATAAAAACCACATCTTCAAAAGCATTTCGTCAGCATCATTCTATGTGAAATATATTTCTTGAACAAAAGGCCTTTTATTTATTTCGTCTTTTCCAACTGATTCGCACTAAAAATATTTCTACACTGAGCCACAGCGATTCATCAACAAAATCAAGTGTAAATATATGAGAAACCTATGAACTCAATTTTTAGTACTAAAAAATTATTATCTAACATTTTTCGGAGTGTTTTAAATGGTTTGCAATCAAATGGCGAAGAACAGCAGAGTATGAATGTGTGGCTTTCTTATCCGCACGAAAATGATAAGATCACGGATTAATTATTCTTAAAGGTTGATAGTACTTTCAAGTAAAAGAGAAGGATAAGCCTTTAAAAATTGAGTGCTTGACTTAATTTACTTAGACTATAGTGAACTCGACAACTGTATTACAAAGTTGAATGATAGAAGATAATGTTGAACTCGAAAGAAGGGACGAGAATGTTGAAGAATAAGAGAGAACTGATTATGTTTAAATTCTGGAAAAATACTAAACATTAATTTATTTGAAAAGAAAAGAAAGACATTGAAAGCATAGATACATCTGGGTGCTTCGGAAATAATACACCGAATTATAGTAAAAGTCAATCTACCTCACGCATTTTAATATAATATCTTCGACAGGATGTATTAAAATTCGAGAAATAGATTACCCCTAGCGAAATATCTTGTAAATAAAATCTTGACCAAGATCTTGTATGTGTTTCATAAGATCTTGTGTCAGATTTTTCGACCTGGGTATACATAGAAATTATTGTTTTAAGATCTTGATAAGATTTTACTTACCAATCCCAAGATTTCCAAATCTTGCTTACAAGATGTTTCATTAGGGATAGTACCATGTAATTATTTTACTATTTAATCATGCGAATACTAGTAAACAGTTAAACCAATGTAAGAAGCATATGAACGATTGTTAAGTTAAATGAGAGTCAATTACGAGTAAAAATATCAATGCACAAAATAGTGACGTAGATATTGGATGTGAAGAAAAACACAAGAAAGCTCTGAGGGAATCAATACTATAATTCGTCTGAATTGACTCATTATGGCTACTATTCAAATTCCTAAGACCCTTGATATATTTATCTAGACATGAAATTCACAAGACAGCTGGGCTAGTTGTACTTAGCAGGATGAGTGTTTCTTTTCTTAACCGAGTGAAAATATTGTTATTATCGACTTTTCCATGTTGATATACCTTGCAATAATTTCAAGTGATATAACTGTATGAGCATCGTTGCTGCTTCAATTTGAAGTATAGTAGTTTCTTCTCTGATCTATAGTCATTAGACAATTTCTATCCTGGTGAAATATCCGAAATAAAAAATCATGAATCTCTACACTGATAGATTATCACATCGTGAACTTTAGTTATATGGAAAAAATCTACCTTTGTATGTCTGCTGAGTACGTTGTTTCTTTCGGCCTTTCATAATCAGAAATATTGTGTTTTAGTTTAGTTATAATTTTTCACCGATGCATAATCAAGAATGCTGATGAATGTACCTGATGTCTCATTGGAAATTCTGAATATATGGACAAAGGAAGCCTCTCTTATAGATTAACAACAGCCACACAAAAACTCTGATAATCATATCTTGATCTTCAGCTATGAAAAAATTAAACGGATCGAATTTCTTTTACATTTACCGAGCTGCTTATCGTGTTTAGAGATTCGATAACTTTAGCTCATCTATTCATTTTAATATCTTAAATTTAATTGCTCAATCAAATAAAGAATTTCTAAAAAACAATGGAACTCGGCGAGTTATGTGAAACTTATGAATCTAACTCAAAACTAAATCAATGAAAAATAAAAACATTTGCTCCTGATGTACTTTCTTTAGTAGGAAATATGACACGTTGTTTTAAACAAAAAGGTATTATTTCAAGCTTATCATAAACATACGTTTTCGAAAGAAAAAAAACAACTTTTAAATTTATTTCTCGTATGATGATATTTTCAGTATCATTCTTAATAAATCAATAATCGAACATCACAAAACAAACGAAAATGGTAGATGATTCTGTAGCTGATGGATAAGGTCAGTGTATTTCCAGAACCTATTCTCCCTATTAGACGGATTATGTTGACATCAAACCTCTGATGTATGAATTTCACGCCTTTCGTTAGCAGGTAAACGTAAAATTTTGTGTCTTTAGATTGTAATTGGCAGTGGTGAATACTGTTTACCTAAACGGAAACGACTTAAGGAGACACGCTAATTATGATTACGAAAAAAAGAGAACATTAAGCAAATGAACTGCGTGGTTTCTTTGGAATGAGAATTTTCCGTGAGTTTTACATTTGAAATTACTGTAATTACAGGTGACTGATCGAATCACATACGATGTGCAATAAAGAATGACTCTTTTTGTAAATGCACGATATTTCCTTTATTTTCTGTCATCGACACTTGATTCCTTATTCGATTCGCTACAAAACCTTGTAATAAATTTTGTGATAGAGTTTCATGCAAAAGAATCATATGGGAACGATTGCACTGTAAAAAAATCTGCAGAATAATAAACGGAAAAAAACGTTTTTGATACGGTATGTAACAAAAAAAAGGGTTTATCAAAGTGCAACGTATAATAAACCCTTTTTTCCGTATATGACGAAGATAATAAACGATTTTTAGGTTTATGATTTGGAAAAAGGTTTATCAGATATTTCAAAAACAGAAAAAATGGTATGCATCACGTGGCACTTTCATAAGCCCCTTTTTTACAGTGTGGATTAAACGAAAAATGTGAATATGACATTTTGTAGTCGTTGGAAAGTTTCATCTTTTGCTAATATCTGGAGTTACTTGAATAATATGGAAAAACGAACAAGAACTCTGTTCTCAAGCGTCATGAATTTTCTTGCAAAAACATTCTTAGAGTTTATGCTTTGAAATCAAAAACTTACTTGGTACTGTATGTTCTGCGCTTTATTTGAAAGAAAAGATTATTCGATTTGCCATAAGAAGTCAAATGAGAGTATATTTTAATTACTTAACCTGGTATAGGTGGGAAAATCCGACTTCAGAATGTAGGTTACAAGAAATATCATCTTTTTACATTAAGATATTACTTGAGAAAGTCATTATGATCGTAGAAAAAAAGAGCGTAATTGGAAAACTTGTTTCTGTCGAATTAGATATCTGTTAGAGAAGAACAGGCGGTAATTTACTCGTTAAAAAGAAAGATGCTATTGAAAACTGTAGTACTTTTGTGTCTTAAAATCTTCTTCAATGAATTCTTCAGTGTAACCTTTGATGATAACACCTCCTATCACATTTTCTAGAGCATTGAATAAGAAATATTTTACAGAAAAAAAAGATGAAGTTCTGATGACAGAAAATATCGCCTACATACAAACGGTGTCATTCTTTACGGCCAGCTCATTATTTGAGAATGTAGCAGATTGATGTCATGAGTGAAATTAATCCATCAAACTGTAGGGCAATCCACCGAAACTATTAACCAGATGAAAATTCTACAACTCATTGATGAAGATTAGAAAAAAAGTAACGACACTCATCGACGATCTTGCCCTATTCTTTCCAGGTTCTTGTTTTTCTTTACTTTCAGACAAGATTCCTGTATTCAGACAAGATTCTTTTCGACAGGAAAGTAAAAAGAATCTTGTCTGGATTTCAA
>CAJNYU010004653.1:0-11745 GCA_905331475.1 Rotaria socialis | reverse complement strand
CTCTGTAGTTGCCAGAAACACAATTCATACATTAGTTGTCTACATCGAAGTATAGAATAAACGAGGTACTTTTAACTCCTCATGAATAGGTGTGTACCGAGGCTCTCGATCAATCTCGATCTTAGTCTGAGTTAGCTGTAGTTTTGTCATGGAAGCTGATTCTTAAGAGAAGCATGATATTATAATCTTTCAATGAAAAGTAAAATTATCTAGAAGATTGTGTCTTTTAAGGGTGGCCCTTTCATTTAATTTAAAATTATGCTTAAAATTTTTACCTAACGCTTAATATTAATTTTTAAAAAATTGCATTAGCTTCTAAACCACTTAATATTTAGTATTAAGTATTTTATTTTATTTTGATTCGATATGTAACAGTTTCAGCTCAGCAGCTAGCGAGAGCTTCATGGATCTTACGCCATCTATTGTTGGTATTTAATTATCCCCACAATGTACATGTATGTGTACGCTGAAGCATTTGGATTTTAAACGTTTCTCGTAAATACACCCTCTCAGAAGACAGAAAACAATACATTCTTTATGTATTATTTATTTTATCACTATTTGATTTCATTCGAATGTCAGAATCAAAGTTTCAAATACACTCTTTGATTTATCTTTATTGATTCTCGTACTCGGTAATGAGTGATAATAAAAAGTCTACTATTGGATCTATCAATAAGAATTATTACTAGAGATAGAGAGCACATATATGATAAATTTTTGTGTTTAGAATATGTCAGTATGCTAAAGTGTTTGGCAGTTTCATTGGGAAATATTGTGAATGATAATAGTTTAAACAGTATCTAGGATATAGCTATCAATATTATTGAGAAATTTATATTTTTTTGTATTACCAGGTGAGAAATTGATACATTTTTTCATAAACGAAAATTTGATAAAAGCTTCCGAGTGGATGGAGAAGTTGCGAATTATAAATACCCTAAAGTGGATTCAAGCTCCAAATTAAGGTATTTGTGTGAGAAAAAAAAAGATTAAAATCTTCATCGGCTTATACGTGGTAGAAGTAACGAGTGGAATAGTAGCATGAACTAGTTGCGAACGTCTTTAATAATAAAAAAATATAATGCTGTCGTAACTATGGGCTATAATAATAAAAACGACAGATTTTGATGATTAATAAGGGATTAAATCCTAATTATAACGATTTCTAATTAGTGAAACTAGATTTTTGTTAGTGATGTGAGTAGTGGTGAACATAGGGAATCGATCTGTACAAAATTTTTATCTAATGAGTGCATCGAAGTGTTAGTTTTTTCATGTTTTGTGTCTGTAATGGGGAGGGGGGGGGGGGGGGTACAGGGGAGCNCCCCCCCCCCCCCCCCCCCCCAACAGGGGCGCCGCACAAATCTAACAATTAAACTTACACTCATTATTTTCTTCGAAAATATATGTGAGTTCCACAAAATTTTATTACTTGAAAACTGAGATTAAATAAAGATAAGAAGCCTTTTCTGATGAAGAAGTACTTTATTTTTTTTAGAGATGACTCAAAATATTTTCTTTTAATATTTTTAGTTTTCAGTAACATTGGATGTTTTGTTGCTACTCCTTGATAAGAAAACATATTTTATTGAGACTGTTGTACTATAATTTACTATATTTATTTACACTGAATGTGTGTACGGGTATGTGGGCCAGGGCGTGAGTGCAGATGTGTGGTGTGATGCGATGATTTAGGCCTCAGTCTGGGTATGACGCGGATGTGGGTGAGCTGCTGAGTCGGGTGTGAGTAGAGATGAGAAGCGTTAGCTGATTAACTACATTTACAGAAAAGATAAATGGTATTCATCAATACTAAATATTTTACAAACATTGCTGAAAGTTTATTGTGATACACGCCATACCTATTACGGACTGCTTCAGCCATCTTCGTGCTTATGGTAGCCATTCTGATTTGTTTGTATCTACAAATGAAGATGTGCCTCACCTAGCGATGTACATTCATACAGTACATAGATATCCAATAGTTCTGGGAAATCGATAGGAGATTATGTTTCTGTAACCGTTATTATCGTCGATCAAATCTTATGAAGCTCCGTTATATTCTGAAAAAGCCTTTCTTCTATTGAAGGATGAAGTTGAAATTAACCAAACGACTAGTAGGCAGTAAATCTTTATTTTGGTTTTTTAAAATTAAGTTGTTAAAGTATGATTTAAGCACCATATGTACTTTATACTAAGTTGTATGGGTTAGCATTCGCGCTACTACATCCGTAAATTTAAAATATTCATAGAGACTCTTCCACATGATTGTCATAAAATTGCAAAAAACTTTCTTAGAAAACTATGAAAAGAGTTCTCCATAAACACTCTCGCTAGATGTTCAACCGAAGCCATCAGATATTGAATCGAAATTCTATTAAATAGTTCTTTTTACAGTTCAATAAGGAATTCTATTATCTGCAAGTAAATCAGAATCGTCGAAGTTATAGAACAACTCATTCTATATCGTCTATGTGAATACTCAATCAGTATCAGTTTATTTGGCTGAAATTACCAATTACAATTCAGGTAAAAATTATTTTCTTGTATAAGACTATACATGCGCCTATGCTTTTACGTCTTATTTTTACTCACCCCCTCAACTTGGGAAAATAAATATGAAAATTGCAAGCGGTATATATCGATGTCATCATGTTGGACTTTTTACTGAAATTGGAAAATTGTTAAAAATAAAGTCCTCAGCATTCTAAGAATAAATGAGTTTACTTTTCTCTGTCGATCTATATCTGCATATTTGTCTTTAACTGTTTACTCAGAATCGCTATGTATGTATATGTAACAGGGGAGATTGAAATCCAGGGCTATTTAAAATAGCCCTTAGGGGAAATTGAAATTTTAATCTCGCCTAGGGGAAATTAAAATTTTATCTTTTCCGGTTCAATTTATGAGAAAAGATGAAGATTTTTATTTCAAAAAGTTCCGCATTCGCACCCACACCAACACCCGCATTATATTTTTAAAGTTCCATTATATCAGTGTTTTTCAAAGAGCTGAATTCGTACAAAAGACACGTTTTTTATTTGTGGGTATAAATGTATCCTAGTGTGAGTGTGGGTGCGAATGTAGAACTTTTTGAAATAAAAATCTTCATCTTTTCTCATAAATTGAACCGGAAAAAGATAAAATTTCAATTTCCCCTAAGGGCTATTTTAAATAGCCCTGGATTTCAATCTCCCCTGTAACATATATACCAGTGTTCAATCCATGATCTACCTTAGTCATTCTAGGAATCTGAATTGTAACTAGTTCAAACTTGAGTAGAAACAAAAATTATAAATAAAACATAGTTTTGGTTCTAAAAGTGATTTTAGATTCAGGAAATTGAATTCAAGAGCTTCAACAAATTGATGCCATTTACTTCTGTAGCAACCAGTTCGAAAGTTAGAGTACGATTGACACGGTTAGCCTGAATTTTAGATTGAACACTAATATATATATATATATGGTTCACTCTCAAGGATTTAATATGATTCAAATAAAGATATACAATCAAAAAGTCAAATTTACGATAACGTTCCAGAAAAAAAGTTCAAGAAAAGATGCTAGATTCTCACAATTATTTCTGCTCTGTTACATCCAAGGGGGAAAAGGCGGATTCAGGATTCCCAGGATTCCCGTGGGATTCTGGGAATCCGGGAATCCCTGGAATCCCATGAATTCTCGAAATTTTTTATAATAGCAAATGACATTCCAGAAATTCATATTTAACCTCTACTATCCTCACTCTAGTCCTGAAAATCTGATAAAACTCAGTGTCGAGGCTTCATTGCTTTATCAAATGGCTTGAAAAGCTGCACACAACTATTGAGGAAAATCATTTCCTAAGCGATCGTTTTTTTTCATATGCTTGACCTGTTCAGATATCAAGATTTGTCCAAAGCACATGACACTCTTGCTCCAAATGCTCATGTATTTCATGCGCATACCCCAAGATAGTTCACTAGGGTTATCTATTTTAAAATTCTAGGCACTTAACCTAATTAGATGGGTATCAAGTCCATTTTGACAACACGACAGTTTACTTTCTTATTTTTAAGAGAAAATATTCGAGGTAGAATAACAAACAGCAGCAAGCAATAAGATAAACCAATGAGATACAAGAAATATGTTGAATCAAATGAATCTATGGCATCTTATATGTAAACTTCTATTCATTCCGTAATCTGACAGTTGAACATACTTAAAGCAATCAGGTAGCAGCACAGCCTTTCTGTCTACTAAAAGATAAGAGGCTCTATCTATGACTGTATTGTTTTTGGCATTAATTTTGGCACAAAAGAAAAATAGTTTGAAAGTGAAGAAAAAAATTGGTTCGGAGACTCTTATTGTATGAAATTGAGATTTATCGCTAGTTGACACAGAAGACGAATTATAAATTTTGTCTTAGGATCAGCTATATTTCTCTGATTTGGATATAAAAAAGCAACATTAGATTTCAAATACTAGTTAGACTCTTGATCCAATGAGTTGTAATGATTTTCGTCAGATTAGACAATACGGTTTTTTTTTCACACTAAATTCATATAATTGATCTACTTTGTTTTATCACAGATTCTCTTGTTTTCTTCTAAACAAAATTAAAATCAAATCTGGAAAGAAGATTATAGGCTTGATATAAACTTGACAAATAATTTTTTTTAATTATCACAAAGGAGAAGATCATGAGATCATTTTGAAGCTGATTGTTTCGAAAGCATCTTTTTCTTATCTTGTGTGACATTTTTGAAAACTTTAATGAGAATTTCAACGAACTGCATTTGGATAGGAACAAAACAGATTCTACATGCACTAGAATGCCTGAACTTCGCCCGAATATTCAAGATCTTCATCGAGTTCCGGATATCTATCCTTTTTGTTTTCTAGCTGTCTGCTTGTTTCTCGAAGATTCAATTATTGGTTCTAAGCTAGCTGTGAATTGTGAAAGTCAAGGGATATTTATTCTGCCACAGAGGAAAAATAGTCCACTCATCACTAAGTTCAGAAAAATTTTTTCATAAGATATGCATGAATACTAGAGACAAAAAAGCTCTTGTTTTATTTCCTTTGTCCGTGAAAGGGCACTAGAAATCAAAGTAATATCGATCAGAACTAACCCGTTACATTTTCTCATTAATCATGTCTATTTTATTAAACGAGTCGGGTAATGAACTAATATAAGCTCATCGGTTAGTATATTTTTCCAATCATTTGGTAAAAAGTCAATAGATTATTTACCTGTTTTTTTTTTGTACTAATATTCACGGATAAATCATTATTGATCAGTCCAGGAAGAATATTGTTGATCACAGAACTACGGCTTACTAAGTATTGGATAAAATGACAAGACCGCAAGTTCGTCTTCGGAGCTAGTCCCTTAGTTAAATGACAACTATATATGTTCTGTCGAATTTAAAGTTGTAGTCCGATTCATGCTTCTATGAATCAATATGAGCGTTATTGTACAAAATGTTTGAGATCTCTCATCTAATTGAACTGTATAAATAATCATACTAGATGTCACAATTTAGATCACATTATTTCATTAGAAATCAGTAGCTTCTATACCCCAGAACGTTCAGTTTACGATATCGATGAGGGCGATGATCTACGTCTTTTTTCCATCCCCACGAAACATTCACATCCACACCCTTATTTTCCATACCACTACGTGGTTCTCTTAAAGGAACGGGTTTCAAAATATTAAATGAACGAAGTGATATTTGTTATGCATGAGCATGAGTTATGATTTCAGTATTGTTCAGACATCTAATTTAAGTATTCCTTGGATATTCACTGGATTCCCTGGATTTCTATTTGATTTCAGGATTCCCATGGGATTCGGAATCCCGAGAACCTGCCAATCCCCCCTTGAGTTGCATCATAATTGAAAGAGTTCGATTTTTTTCTTAGATTGCATTCTACATATCAATTGCTTTTATTATTTATATGTATTAACTAGAATACTTCAATAATACGCCGTGTAGATGTAGACACGACTTTTTCAGAACTTTTTCGCATAGGATTGCATTATAATTTGTCTCGGCTGAATATACCCATGTCACCAAAATCACGACGATTTTCACGACATGGGCAGGCGTCTAACTAAATTTTTTAAGCATGATTATTATATATATCATTTTGTTTTATTTATGCAACGTAGATAATACATGCAATTTAAAATATCAAGAGCATAAACCAGATTCTTGTCATAAATCAACATGTTACAACTTGTTCTCTTCGGTGATGAGAATTACAAATTTCAGAAGAATTTGTATTATACTTTTTATGGCAGGAAGTCCTTGTTTCACAACGACTAATTTATCTGTATAATCTATTTCGTTCAATTGCTTCAATTGATTCCTCCAGAATATAAATTATATTTTCTGGATTCCAGGGATTCTCATGGGATTCTCATGGGATTCCCTGGATTCTCATGGGATTCCTGGGATTCTCATGGGATTCCCGGGATTCTCATGGGATTCGGAATCCATGGAATCCGCCTTTTCCCCCTTGGTTACATCTCTATTTGTTGAATAAATAGAGCATTTGAGCACTGATGAACCTCTCATTCTTATCATTATAGAAGGGATTGTTTGTCATATTTTGATGCCTGTAATTTTTCAACAACTTTATGTCACGCAATCTTCAATTTGATTAATGGATTGTTAGACATTCTAATTTTATTAAGACTTTGAAATTAGTTGTAGAACCTTATTTAACATAAGTAATTTTCTATTGATTATCTAGGGTTCATTGTGGTACTTGTTGCTAATTCAGAATAAGTTATTTGACGAGTTACGACTGTTAAATGTTACTTCAAAGAATAATGTATGTACTTCTGTAGTAGTTGATATTGCACTCTTACTTTCCCTTCGATTTATGCAAATGCAGGTTTTGTTTTGAAAAGAATGATACTTGGCTACTGATTTTATGGACATGTCTACTATGCAGAAGCACTGTTAATGGTTTACCAAGGAACAACGGTATGTTTTGTATAGGCACATAGCATTTACTTTATCATGCATATTACTGACTGTTCTAATAGATAATTTAGATGTGTTACATATAGAAAGCGAGGTTCAAGCAACTAATATACTCAGAGGAACATCTGATTTCAATTTTTCAGACCCTAATGCGAACATGATAGCAATCGAAACCACCAACACAGAGGAAACAACTGAAGTCACTGATACAGAAGGAACAATCGGAACCACCAACACAGAGGAAACAACTGAAGTCACTGATACAGAAGGAACAATCGGAACCAACTACACAGAAGGAATAATCGGAACCACCTACACAAAAGGAGTAATCGGAACCACCGATACTAAGGGAACAATCGAAACCACATACACAGAAAGAACAATCGAAACCACCGATACTAAGGGAACAATCAAAACCACCGAAAAAGAGGTAATAACCGAAACCACCAACACAGAGGAAACAACCGAAGTCACTGATACAGAAGGAACAATCGGAACCAACTACACAGAAGGAATAATCGGAACCACCTACACAGAAGGAGTAATCGGAACCACCGATACTAAGGGAACAATCGAAACCACATACACAGAAAGAACAATCGAAACCACCAAAACAAAAGGAACAAACAAAAACACCGAAACAAAAGGAACANAATAACCGAAACCACCAACACAGAGGAAACAACCGAAGTCACTGATACCGAAGGAACAATCGGAACCACCGATACTAAGTCAACAATCAAAAACACCGAAAAAGATGAAATAACCGAAACCACCAACACAGAGGAAACAACCGGAACCACTGATACAGAGGGAACAACGGAACCGACAGTAATAACAGTAACAGGAGAAACATCGAGATTAACTGCAGTGTCAACAGAAACATCAAGATTAACGGCAGTGTCAGCAGAAACAACTGAAGCAGAAACATCAACAGTAACAAATGGCACGACTGTAGCAATAACAGTATCTACAGAATCAACAAGAAAAACTGAAGAAACAACANCGACAGTAATAACAGTAACAGGAGAAACATCGAGATTAACTGCAGTGTCAACAGAAACATCAAGATTAACGGCAGTGTCAGCAGAAACAACTGAAGCAGAAACATCAACAGTAACAAATGGCACGACTGTAGCAATAACAGTAACAGGAGAAACATCAAGATTAACGGCAGTGTCAGCGGAAACAACTGAAGCAGAAACATCAACAGTAACAAATGGCACGACTGTAGCAATAGCAGTATCGACAGTGTTAGCAAGAACGACTGAAGCAGAGACATCAACAGTAAGAAATGGCACGACTGTAGCAATAGCAGTATCGACAGCATCAACAAATATACCTGTAGCAACAACAATATCATATACATCTACAGCAACACCGACAGCGTCGACATCTACAGCAGCACCGACAGCGTCGACATCTACAGCAACACGGACAGCGTCGACATCTACAGCAACACCGACAGCGTCAACATCAACAATCCTGACAACAACGTCATATGAGAAACCGCCTGAGACAAATAATAATAATGACCTTCAACAGGAGAATTTACGTTTGAAGTTAGGGTTAGGCACTGGCTTGGGGCTTGGTGTGTTGGCAACAACTTCACTGGCAGTTGGATTATATATTCATTATAATAGAGGGTACGAGTAGATTTACCTTAGAATTTATAGGCATTTTAAACATTCTTTCCATTAGTGTATCCGGAGAACAGAAAAATAACATAGGAAAGAACAATAATAGTCAAATTTCACCAAAGAACCCACCAGTGTTTCCCTCTCCTGTACCTTCTTCATTATCAGCAATATCATTTATTTCTATTGATGAGTTAACAAAACTTGAAAAATCCGATCCGGTGCAAAGTGCTCCTATAGTACCATGTATAATTACTGATCAAACATCAAGCAGAAGTGATGAAACTTTTATCGAAGTATATATTGAAGAAGATCAAGTGATACCCATCGACGATATTGATGGAGAAACACATCGAATACTAAATTCAATGGCTTCAAACGTAAATGACCACATGAAAAGTGATTTTGGCAAAAAACGATATCGACGAATGAATTCAAAGTCACCTACTATTCAGTCTACAACACCAGCATCGACTAAACGTAAATTATTCAACAGTAAGTTGTCCAATTATTTGATAATCTCCTATAATCATATTCTATCGAAAGCCTTGGCTCATGGATTCACTTTTAGTGGTTTCAAGAATATTCTGCATTATTAAAGTTTATCACAGAGAGCTTTATAGTGACGCGATATGAATTATATGGTAGATTTCATTCAATAGTATAGATAGAGAATAGTTCAATGGGTTGATATTTCGAGACTTTTCCATATTTCCATTTAGCTGTACCGACAGTGTGAGAATAAATACACACAATGATACGGGTCTTCTATTACTTCCTTGCTTTATCAGGTAACATTAGCTTTCGCTAAAATTTTTCTTTTGAATCGATTCGCTAACAAATAAATTTCCAGCAAAATATTGACTTTTAAGGAATTTTCAGCCCTAAATTCAGTTTGTTTCATATGTTTATAGTATATAATCGGTATTTTACAAAATGGTCTGGGTCATCATAGTGACAGAGAAGTTTTTAGCCAACAGAGGCGAATATTATCCAGACAGTTTGCAAAGGTTCTCGGACGTGCGTGCAGACGGTTACCAATAGTGGAAATACAAAATCTACCATTCGTAGTGACTTCCAAGATTACTTAACTAGACTCGTATGTAAACGCTCAAAAAATGTAAAGTTGAAGTGCATTTTCTGGAATCTTTGTTTCTCTGAACAGTAGTCATCGACGATTTTTGGAAATTTCATGTAAAAAGACATTCGGAAAATGGTTTGAACTTCTGACAAAGTAATGTATACATGATGAAAATCCTAGAATAGCAATAATGCTATGAAAAGTATGAAAATCTAATACAATCCAGCAAAACAAAAAAAGAATGTTAATTCTTAAAAGCGACAATGTATGCAATTGAACTGGAGATCTTCGGAAGAAAAATTGCTGAAAATATCTGAATTTGATCGTCTACAAGTGAAATCCCGTATTTTATCATTTTCCCTTGTGAGAAACGATAGATTTTTCAATAGTATTCTTAAGTCCATTTATGTATAAATTGAAAGTTAGAAGTCTCAACTATCGCTAGAAAAAAAATTTGCTCATTAATTTAAAATCCAATAGAGATACTCAAATTTTAGATTTTCTTCTGAGGCTACTCGAAGTACAAACCATAATACTCCACGTTCATTGTTGCCCCTGTCTTTTCTAGACGATGCAAACCACGACTTGGCTATTGTATCCCAGGAAAATCAACAAGTGTACGCATCAAGCAATACCGATCCGGTGACGATCAAACCTGGTATTTGTGAGAACGTTATTCATGAATCACGAGTTACTCACTTCTGATATGGAACCGAATTTTTCAATATGAACCATCGTAGTTTTTTTTTGGATAACTAGTTAGTTAATTGACTTCGAATACTTGTACTTTCTATTCTGAATCGACAAATTGATGTATGTGGAGATTAAAATGAATAAAATCTATCAAAAAATGAGAGAGTAATTAGAGTGTATGCGTATGTGGATCAACGACAAACCACATTATTCCTTTGAATTCCTAGAGTTCTGTTAATATCGATTCGCTTACACGGGGGAATTCTGCACCTGTGGTGAATTCTATTTTCTAAAAGGGCTTGATGTTTTCATATTTTTATTGCATTCCGAATTCTTGGATATGGTTGTGATCTAAGGGGTAAATGGACTTCTATACTTCTGAAGTGCCTAGAAGTGCCTAGAAGTACAGAGAAGTACAAAGAAGTACAGAAGTTCGCTCCCACCTTGAGTAACTATATATATACAACTTTGTATGTATAAAAATTCTCATTTTTTGTTGAATAACAGAAAAGTCTTTATGCTGTCGTCTTCTTGGTAGGATATGATTTGAAGATTCCCATAATCTCGATAAGGTGCTCAAGAATTAGCTTAACAACTGCAAATATAAAGTTGTTCATCAACCATCTGTAAAATAGCAAACAATGATTAGAAATCCGATGAGAAGTTTTACTGTACCCTCTGTCAAAAACAATCACCTACCATCCATCCTCTAATAATTAAAATCAAGTAAATTTTCAATCCTGTCTGATATTAAAAAAAGCCATTTTAAAATCATAATTATGTAACTATATATTTCTAATTACCTACTAGACGTTCATAACACTGAAAACAAAAACGTACCACACGAAACTTCAAAGTCTCCATAGAGGCAAGGTTTAGTAAAGACCCTTATTATTATTTCTTGAAAATAGGATTTGCCGTACGATTTTCTAAACACATTCGATACACTATTATTTCGTTTATTTATGTCTGTTTGAAGACCCATTCGAATCTTACCTTCTATCTCGTGTATATATTCTAACTATTTAGCTTTAGCAGTAACTTTTAAGAGTAATCTTTTTGTTATTCCCACAGCTCTCTCAACATTTATGTCTATATTTAACCTTCATTTTATACGTTGGAAAAAAATAGGCACCATAGTGAACCATTTTATTGCAACAATCTAAATCCTAAATAGGTTTCGTGACATTAAAGAAAAACATTTTGGATTTTTCGTAAGTACTTAACTCCATTATAGTTCAATAAGGCATCGTTTTTTCAATGTATATGTTGCAGGAGAAATTAAAATTCAGTAGAATTTAAAATTCTACTAGTAGAAATTAAAATTTTAATTTCTACTAGTATAACT